>JASFDH010001913.1:0-12747 GCA_036937195.1 Nidularia pulvinata
ATGTTCTAGAACATTCTATGGATAAAATATATTCCATGGGCCAAATATATTCCAGGAATATAGTGAACCCTGACATTCCTGATCCAATTACCTAGCATCTTAGTTAGCCCAAAGACTTTCCTGATGTACTAGAATGTGTTGGATGCAATTACAACAGTTCAGGAGCATTGGATGTCACAAGGCTTATATTTGCCTATGTCAAGCTGAAGAGCAAGACAAGAATACAATGGTCTACTTATAGTAAACTATGATGGTCTGTGCATGGTATACTAAGTATAATTACTGTCATCATTAGCTAGTCTAAATATAAGTGCCCTTGCAATAATTGTCTATTATAAGAAAAGTAAGTTGCATTGTGGGTACAAATAACCAAGTAAAGAATGTAACAACATCCAGTAGATATAGGGTGAAGTTATTTTAATGTTATTCATTATTTATTTAATCCTAAATCAGTGAGATTATAGGGCAATGTCTGCAGTGAGAGAGAGGAGCTTAGTAACTGTGGAAGTTTACTGTGAGCTGATTGCTTTTTTGGCATATGATGGCAGGAATCTACATGAGCTGACTGTTGCTTATGGCAATTTTCATGACTTTGATGTTCCCACAGATATTAGACACTACAATCACCATGCTTCCAGGAGGGTAAAAGAATGCTCTTCCTTATGTAAGATTCGTAACATGAGTAGGGCTCCGTTTTAAGTCCATCATGTCACTGTAAAGAATCTTTTTGATTTTTCCAGCTGATTCAAGAATGGCAGTCTGGTCTTGATTCTCAAATTGAGCTCTTGCTTACAGGATTACTCAACATAGTAAGAGGTTACTTAGTTGAAACGTATGCCAGGCTAGTTTATACAGGTGGTCTCTTTCATATAACCACGGTGCATCATGCAGCGCATATTTCTCATAAACCCCAAGCTAATAAAGTCTACTTGAAATCATTCAAGATTAGTATAAAATATAAACCACTCTGGCATTCATGAGCTATCGAAACTTACAACAAGAATGCTACGACTCCATAATTCCGGTCAAGTGTCATTGGTGCGGTCGATATGCTAGTAGTAATGCTTTAAAGAAGCCAAATCCAGCAGTGAGAGAAATGACGAGCAACTGGTATCCAGGGAGTCTTGGATGGCTTGTTCGAGAGCTCGAAGTGGGACAATTATTATGAGCGACTTGGCGCTCCATCCTTTGAGGCCATGTGGCCACACCTGCATAGCTTGCTCGCATGACTCTGACAATTGCTGTGGGCGTTAGGCGCCGTAAGGCAGTGCAGTGTCACAACGGAGTTCTTGATCATTGTCAATCAGGCGTTTAGTGAACAGGACGTTTCTTTTGCGCTCTCAACTGTGGTTATCCTGTAGGCTCAGAACAACCGTATTCTATCTCCAGGCAGTAAAACATCTCTCTCTTACCACTCTCCAATCCCTGATGTATCATTCGACAACGGAAAAGAAAGACCACTAATGCCTTTCCTCAACGGCTCGGCTGATACAAAAATTGACGGTGGCATCTTTACTGATGTGGTTGGAACTTTCAATCTTATTCAAATCAATCCCAAAAATGATCAAGGTAGAACCATCATCTTTTTCTAGCTTCAGCGTTGGCTCACAAAATCGGCAAATAGACTCTGATGAAGATGAAATCGAGGTAGTGCAATGTCACATGTGTATTATGGACGTCTACATAAATCCTAATCAACTTAAAGATTGTTAGGAGAAGAGATCTTCATTTACTAGGAGAATTAAAGGCAGGATCCGGGTATCGTTTACATTCAGCTCACAAACATAGCCGAGTCGTGATAGTAAAAACATTTGAAGGCTCAGAAGCCAAAAAGGTGAGAATTAATCCTGTTTATATATTTGCATTCACGGATGGGCGTGAACTTTGAAGAATTGGCATGCAGCTGTTTCGTTTGCTCGGGATCTCATGTAGGATTCTATCCCGATTATTTTCTATTTTTGCTTTGATTCCTTAACAAATAGGCATCCAAACGTGCTCCAAATGATTAGCATGTCCCCTATAAAGTCGAAGGACTGCTTCATTGTGTACCAGGGTGGTAAGAAATATGTTTCTATTCCAATCTGGCAAGTACTAACTACTGGAGTATCTGCAGTACCTGCCGTAAAGTGGATGCCGAATTTTGTAGCACACACTTTGCGGACTGATTCTACACATGCTATTAGATTAGCAATGCAACTGGTATTTCTTTTCTTTTTATATTTAATATCAATAGGTTTAAGTTTTTAACCATCGATAAATTAGATCCGAGGTATAGCAGTGAGGCCTTATTTTCCGAACTGTGATGTAACAATGTACTAACACAACTGGGCATATCAGGCAGGGTTGGATTACATGAGTTCTCAGACTATCCCACTTCGATCCTTGGTCAGCATGCCTGGATATTATGTCAAATCGGTAAGTAGATTATCTTTTCCCTCATAATTTATTCATTAATTGAGCTACAGAACATTGATATTATTTTGGGAGATTCAGAGGAACCTCTTCTTGCTTTTAATTCAGAATCGCTGAAATTTGATTCCTTTACTCAAGAGAAAGAAGATAAGCAATCGAGTGAAGATGATGACTGGACCGTTTTCAACCACCTTTGCCACAAGGTGCGGATGGGGCACTTTTTCTTCGATCCTTGCTTTCAATGTTATCCCTAGTTGACTTCCGCCCTAATAGGTTTTCAAGGAAATTAATTCAGTTCTCTATGGTGAGTTCCTTTTTGTGTTTATTATTATTGAGTAGTTAAACGCTTCTAGAGGATTTGCAGGCCCGAATAGAAGCCTACGGTTCTGACGTCAACACAATCCAATCAACTCCTCTAGCTTCAAGCAATATTCTTCCTGATATCTCATCGTCAGAAACAGAAATAGGCGTTAAGCCACTTGCAGGTTCAACAATGTCTTCTCCAGAGCAGATACCTCGACGAGAACTTTGGTGGACTGCGGAGAACCGGAAAAATGGCCAGTCATTGAAATCCGTTTCGCGAAAATTCACGGAATATATCGAAGTGTTTCTCCCTTCTTCTTCTTCACCGCTGCCTCGGTTACAAGGAATAGTTAAGAATCGCATCCACCAATGCCCAGGATATCTCAGAGAGGAGATCACTCTATGTTCTGATTTGTCAAAGAGTGCAATCATCACGCACTCGACACCAACCTTGAGAGAGATTTGTACTATATGCGGAGTTATGGTTATCTTTGTTGAACCCATTACAGAACACTTTCGTATCGATCCTCTATTGGATGGCTCTCCAGATACGGAATCAAGTCAGAGAAAGGATCATGAAAAAAGGAGGCTGCTCTGCGATAATTGCGGTGTCATAGAAAAGGATGGAATGAGGCTTCGATTATGCGGTGGCTGCGTGCGTTTTTACTTTTACATATAACATAAAGCCTAGGCTCACCATGTTTCCTTCGTTCGTCCACAGATGGTCGTCCTATATTGTGTACGTTGTCTTTCTCTGACGTCTTTTTGATCTAATCTATGCCTTGTGTCGCAGTCGCATGACTGCCAGAAGAGCCACTGGCCATCCCATAAGCCAATATGTCAAATTAGCAGTGGCTCCAGCAAGGCCTCCAATGTTGAATATGACAACACCCTCAAGGATCTCCGCAAATTTACCTCTGAACAAGCTACGATTTTTAGATGGGCTGGCTTCCAGGCACTTCAGCCAAACAAAACCCCTTCTAATATTCGTCATAAGGCGCTCCTGATCAAAGTCAACCACAACAGCACGGCTTCAGAGCATCATCGTCGGTGAGTAATGCATCGTGCTTTCTTCGTTGCCTAGCGTGCGCGCATTATTAATTATGTCTCCTTTGGAACTTAGATTTTTAATACAATATACCCAGTTAATTTCTCGCTCGTATCTCGCGGATCCTTCTGTTATAGCGGATATTCAGCGACGCGATGAGCGCTGCCGAGCCGCTGGGGGAATAGGCGTTCTCGTCATCATCATTCAATGTGGGAATGTCAGCCAAGTGCTCCCTTTCGAAATCAACCTACGATCAACGAAGACTTGGGAAACGAGAGCCGATTGGGAGACAGTACTCCGCTATTATGTTAACTCGGGGCGGAAAGATTTTCGTTATACATGAACGACGCCTCTTGAATAAAGTATGCGATTCTTTACCCTGCTCAACAAGGCCTGGAATTCCTGATGAACCACCTTGATTTCTGGTAAGTAGCATATGTTACAGATGGAACTTCGATGCATATAAATACTTATGACATGACCAGTTATTATCTGTGCATAATTCTTCTTTTTCTCTCTCCACTATTCTTAGCGAATAACTAAGGAACTGATCAATTCCATACGAATCAAAGTTATTTACTGCATACTGTAATATATTTTTTGTCGGACGTTTTATTACGCTAAGAGAGTCAATAATAAATTCTCAGGACCTACTTTTCACAGGTCAACATGTAGTGACTGCTTTATGACACCGTAAAATTCGAGGTGCTTGCCATTTGCTTAGGGTAAATTTCAAATAGCAGTGCACGGATGCACATCTGGAATTTGAATGCAGAGTCCAGGCCAGACAAGCGGCCAATCAGAAGTGAGCAAAGGCCGATATCAGCGCACGGAATAACGAGGGCCACGGCGTGCGCGATTCCCGTTCAAGTTATTCTGGCCGCTGTACACCGCGCACGACCTCAAAACATAGAATTAGAAGACGTTTACGTTGTACAGGATTAACAATGACCCGCTGTCGCCCGCGTAAAAGGTGTGATAACAGAAACCTATAGCCGAATTGATACGAGGACAAGCAGGAGACTTTCCAGTGGGACGAGTAAATCACCGCTGCCACCGCATTACCTACTGAGAGGCCATCCTCTCGGCCATCCATCCAAAGTCCGAGCGTGCAGAGTAACACAAGAACACCATAAAAAACCACAAAGAAAGCACGAGTTTTCGACGCTGAGGATGAAGGGAGCGCCGACACATCGCAGCTCCGTGCTCACTGATCGACCTCAAGCACATGTGGCCGATAGGGATTGGGAGGCGGTGACAGAGGAAGGCCCAAGTCTCGATCACCCATCGGCCCCCCCGTGCAATACCCACACCCTCATTGGCTCCCGGGACAAACCGGATAACCACGTGATGCTCTCCCCAGAGTCGCTCAAAAACTTTTGCTCGCCAACTCCAGCACATCATCATCATCCGCCTCCATCCTGCCCCGGTCCCCTCTTCCCCCTTACACCCTTTGTATAATCTCATTTCTTTACATTCTACGCCTATAGACAATGCCTTTCTCTGCTGGTACGTTACGCCGTAGACTTGCGAAGAAGAGAGGATACTGATGAGACGGGCGACGCGCAGGTGACGCTTCCAAGGGTGCTTCCCTCTTCAAGACCCGCTGTGCACAATGCCATACTGTCGGTGCTGGCGAGCCCAACAAGGTCGGCCCTAACCTCCACGGGTGCGTTCTCCCCCCTCGCGTTCTAGCTTCCAGCTGACATACCTCTGTTATGCAGCCTCATCGGCCGTAAAACCGGTCAGGTCGAAGGCTTCTCGTATACCGCTGCCAACGTGAACAAGGGCGTCACCTGGGACGAGCATACACTCTTCGAGTACCTCGAAAACCCCAAAAAGGTTCGTGCATGTTGGTACATCGGCACCTATGTTCCGTTGATGTAGTTCCCCCTCCAACATCAGTACATCCCTGGAACTAAAATGGCCTTCGCTGGCCTCAAGAAGGAGAAGGACAGGAGCGATCTCATCACCTACCTCAAGGAGTCGGTGAGTGGCCCTCCCTTTGACACGTCTGCGCGTCTGGATGGTTAATGCTATTCTTCCCCCGTAGACCGCATAAAGTGGCCCTGATTACATTGGAGAGGCGTCGGACAGACTTACTAGTACCCCCCCATCCCTAATTTCTCATTGTCACGGGTCTTCCATGGCATCCTCCCGCTGCGGCTCGGTCTGTAGTATACTCATAGACGACCTGGCCCCAGCATGCATCTCACCTCCGCTCATCTGCAATAGATATCATTATTTGCTTTCGGATACCATCATCCCTGCCCTGCATGAGTGCCTTGGGGTTTTGCGTCGTATGCGCAATTGGTCGCTCGTTATGCTACGTCGACATAGGTCATTTCATGGTCATCGTTTTGGGGGTCATTGTTTTCGCGATAGTGGATAGAAAAAATGAACGCACGCTACGTCATTTTGAACAAGAACCAACCTTTTTGGTCAGGTGATAATTTCCCGCCGGGATGCTTGAAATTGCACATCTGATTCAATTCGTCGTAAACGAATCGACGCAAAATTGAAGTTGAAAATATACCAAGAGTATTGAGGACAATGGTCTTGGTGGCCTGGTCACTTGATTGCTTAATTTGCGCCTCAATATTCGAAAATAGATAAATGCATACGGTCAGATAGCATGTCTAAGAGCTTATTGTCGTCGATTCCTGAAGTACACGGCAAGCTCGTCTTCTCTCAAACGATGGAATGTCCTCCGCTTACGATTTCTTCGATCTCGGTTATTGATCAACGACAACATTTTCCAATCTATGAGAGCTGTCGTATAAGAAGGCATGAAAGTACACTTCAATATGCACTACGAGATCTCGCCACTCATCAATTGAGAGCCAATTTAAACCTTCCTCATGCATTGTTAGACTCGCCTAAGGAAACTGTTAGTGAAACTTAATATATGGATAAATCCTAATATACAGTAGCTACAGTGCAAGGAAAAACTGCAAAACAGCGTCGTATGCTTACAACTAGAAAAACCAAGTTCGAAAGGCATGGTTTGAATGGTTTGATACGAAGAGTACAGCCAACAAGAATGCAAGTTTCTATTTATCACAGTACGAAGAACGAGTGCTGCAGGCCACGAAGATATCACAAAGACGGATTGAAGAGATCACTAATTTGATGACAAAGTCAAAGAGCAGTGAGATAGTCACGAACGATCGAACGGGCATCTTACAATACATAGAGAGCGTGCATTAATCCGAAATAATATTGGTACAAATACACTGGTATCTATTTCAAAAGACGTAGTCGATGTCTCTGCGGGTTTATGCTAGAGAGATGAATCAGCCACGACGTCAATCCACCATCAACGACATGTACATACAAGCCTTCCGCTTTCCCTTCTTCTTCGAACCAGGCGCTACCTCATAAGCATTCGGTTCGTCATCCACATCTTCGAACTGATGTATTGGGGCAGGACCAGGTGTAGGCCTCGCCTGCGCAGCTCCATCGCCGCCATCCGTGCGGTCCCCGCGGTGAGAAAGCCCATGCCTGTGCCCCTCATGCCCACACGACGAATCCGAATCTGAGTCCGAAGAATCTTCATCGGACGACTCGTCGAATCGCTTCGGTTTGTGATAGATGCAACAGACTGGAAGATAGACGATAAAGCTGCGATCAGTAAGGAGTAAGGTCCATCGGTAATGGTATACACGTGCTTTTCGACGACTTTTTGCCACACCCTTCGTTGTCGACTACGTCCTCGCTCCATACAACCCTCTGTATCCTTCTTACTCTTGGCCCACCTCGTAATCTGAGTGCGCCCAGGACTGGCGAGCCATCGGAGTTCAATGGGATCTCATCCTCCTCTTGCGTGGGGTCATTGGTGATCGTAACGGTGCGGGACCCATCGCTAGGCGCTGATGTAGAGGGTCTATGTGATGTTGCAGTATACGACATTCGTTTTAAAGAATGTTATGTACTGGGGAAAGATAGAAATAGAGTAGTAAGCTTTCTCGAGAATAGTCGATGGTGGAGGTAGATTCGGACTCGGAGCTGATTTCATCGCTGACGACGCCGAGACCCGTGGGAAATACACGTGCTAACTCTGTTATAAGCGTTATGTCATCAATGTGTTTGACCGGGCCGAGAAGATGCCGCCCCGAGAGCTTGGCTTGGTCAACGGAACGTCGGAAACGGCAAGGGCACGGAGGCAAAAAGTAAAGCTACAACGTTCGCATGATGTATATAGCCCACCACCACCACCATCACCACACGGTGGCTGAGGAAGAACTAAAGCCCATGTATTATTTCCCAGATATACCGGATCCCAAACTGAGACGACCCCATCCCCAATTTCTTACTAGTTGAGTCGGATTAGTCTGAATTCAGAGCGCCACGAGGAACGCATAACAAAAATGTAAAAGAACAAACAAATCCATTTTATGGAGTTAAATATGCAGAATGCTGCAATATCAGCCTGGAATGCATTCTCGCCTCGGGCTGTTAATTCAAATTACCTCTGTAGAATGATGGTGGGACTCGAAGCAATGAAGCACAGGAATGTATCTAGTTAAATTGCTGTAGAGGATACGTTATGGAGTCGCACGACATAGCGCCCTAGCTGTATTCGGAAACCATCCGGAACATCTTCAACTGCCAGAGAAACTTGGCAGATAGGGGAGAACTCAAGAAGTAACAATGACATCGATGATGAAAGTGATAATATTGCAGTGCAGTGACTTGAAAGATGCTAATGATAATTGTACAACTATTAAGGCGCAGCTAGGGTGTACATTGACAACATGAACGAAAGCGAACGGTATACGTAAATTATACCGTGGACGTAACGAAGACGAAGTAAAGCAGGAGTCGTGAGGGGAAAGCGTAATTAATGATTCTGCGAAGAGGTGTGTTCGAAGGGGGATAAATATAGCAAGCCGCCGAGTGATGTAGAACTGGGGGCTTGGAAGATGCGGGTGTAACATGATGGGCCGGAGGCGGTCGTAGAATAGCAGATGATAGAATGATGATGATGGTGGTTAGGAACAGGTGGATGCGTATCGTGGATGGAATGCGAGGGGTGCGACGATCAACGTAGCGGGTATGATGTGCTGATCCGTGCATGCAGGTAGTATTACAGTGTCTATAGTCGAGATGTTGTGCATTTTGGTAGCGTCTTGACGGCGACAAGGCCGGCCGCGTTCATCCATAATACACCCTAATCAGGAGCGTCAGGAATGTAGAGTAGGATAAATGCACAACGGGCGGAACTCACCCTCGGGATGTCGTCGATATGGGCTTGAAATCCGTCCGCCCAGACTCGACAAAGTGGTCCAGGACTACCGCCCAGTCCTCCCGGGTGTCCCAGGAGATCTTGGACGGCGGATCGACCTCAACGGGCATCACCTGGCTCACGCTGCCGCATTGGATGATGATAACGAGCGTGCCGATGCCGCCGTTCGCGCGGCACCTCTCTTCGCGTCTTCGGATATCATCGACCACAAGGGGATCGCGAATGTACGTGCGTGGAACGACGTGTGTCGACGCGACCGAGAATCTATACATAAAAAATAATACAAGCAAAAAGGAGAGAGAATGATGAGATTCCGGACGCGGCACGGAGCACAAAAGCGGAGATAAACGCACCGACGATGCGACTCTGCCCCGTTATGGTAACTCAGCTCGATCAGGAGCGCGTTCTGCCGAACATTGGCGGGAAGGCGTTTGAGCTGGAGCGCCTGGAAACCGGCCCATCCGAGGAGGGCGGTATGCGCGGAGGCAAATTTGCGCAGGTTCTTGGCGAGGTGCTCATCCCCGAAGCCTGCGCCAACGGCGGCCTGCTTCGCGGCGTTCACCTGGTTCGCTGTGTGCTGGCAGATCTGCTTGTGCGATGGCCAATGCACCTTCTGGCAGTCCTGTGACTATGACGCGCGTCAACACGGGAATAGGGTGGGGTGAGAGAGGAAGAGGGGCTCACGCAGTATTGGGTGGTCATCTGTGATGGGTAGGGAGTCATTGTGAGTTGGGTGATGGTGTGCTAGGGGTGATGGAGGACGTACGCAGCCACCACAGAGTCTGAAGCGGACCATTGGGGTCTCGGCGGCACCGCACTGGTCGCACATACGGAAGCCCCGGGGTCGTTGTTGGGGGTGGGCCGGAGTGGTGTGGTAGTTAGCGGCGGCGGGCTGGGAGTAGTAGGCGGCCATAGCGGTTATTTGATGTGCTCAAAGAGGCGGGAAGGCGGGCCTGTGCGAAGAGCAAGCAGCAACGAAGGACAAAATCCAAGGGGCGGGGCTGGTCAAGTCAGAGAGCATGGTTTCTAGAGGTTATATATGTAGGAACGGAGAGGCGATACTCGTGGTGGCCATACATGGTGCGAGTTTCGAGATACGAGCGTGTAACTGGATTTGAGATTTCGATCGAGGAGTGGAGAACAAAAAAACCTGGCATGGGCCGGCATCCGCCCGCCACGCTCTTTTGTTTTTGTTTTTCGAGGCAGAGGTCCTCATCCCCACCTACTCGGGACTACAGGCGCCCCCGCGCAGTCTTTTGTGTCCTTTTGTCTCGCGTGGGAGCTCGTGGCCCGCATGTCTGCATGCAGTGAGGGATCTTCGGCATTTACAGAGACAATTACGAGTATGACGGGGAGAAGCGCTGGGTTGGGACGGGTGTGTGATCCAGGCGATCACGCGGACCCACAGAAACAAAAGCGACCAATCGTTGCACCTGCCTATTCCAGACAGTTCATATCTCCAACACAATTGCGCATCGTCGAAGCCTCTGCAACACAAAAGAAACAGTCACTCCGCCTATGCGCTCAAGGTGCGCAGAATGTTCTTTTTCGCCTATGGCCTAATGAAGGACCTTTAAGGAATCTCTAATGCCAGCAGTTCTCGTATAGCCACGCAATGGCTATTTTCGCTATCGATTTATCCAGGCGAAAACGGAGCATTCTGCCATTGTCTTGTCAATTCTGAACTGGGCATACACCCATACAGGCATCATTTGATACTACAAAGGCTTTCAAAGTGCTTGACATGCCACTTGCATGATTTGCACTAGAATCGTCATTGCAATTTGCAATACGCTCTCTTTGTGCTTCCGTCTACACTCGTCACCTATCTGCAAGCCTTCTACTCGCTGGACTCGTATTTTCCAGGATTCTGAAGCAGGATACACCTACTTCTTCCTGCGTGCCTGTCCCAGCCGTGCTCGCTGGCTCTGGACCTCTTCGCCGCCGTCATGTGCCCGCAATATGTTCTCGCCACCAATCAGATTGGCAATGGCGCATAAATTTCAAAAGCATTCAAAGGGGAACGCATCCATTACTCGTTGACGCCGTTAACCTAAACCTACTTTCACGGAACTCTATCGTCGCAAACCCAGAGATATCAAATATCGAGCACGAGCATCACGGTGCCGCGCTCAGCAATTCAGTACGATCGATGGATAATCAGTCACAAGGGCTACATCGTGCGTTGATCCTTTCTTCTTCCACTGCACGTTGCAGCTCACTCCGATATTGGTGGATAGGCCGGCTCTACCACGCGTCGTAGGCGTATTCCCTCAAAATACGCTGTTTGCTCTAGGGTATCGCGGTGGCGTAGGTCTGCAGCAAGGTCTTTGGAACTGTGGGTACCGGTATCGCGATTTGATGTGTGGCTTCGACTGAAGGATGGCATTCGTTCTCAGCGTCTAGGTGCTCCCTCACGCACGTCAAACCCTGGTCTTGAGGCCGCCGTCTTAGATCGACGCGTACGTGGCAGGATCCCACTGGCATACGAGTTTTCTTGCAGGACTCTTTTAGACAGCCATGCACGGTGCAGGAAAGATTGCCGGCGAAGCCCGTACAATGGTTCTATGATTTCATTGAGTGGTATATTCTTTTTTTCCTGCGCGATCATCGTTATCTCAGATTCGATGTTCTTTCCAGGCCTGTGGATATTACCACTTCGACGCTGCATAACCCCAGGTTTTGCTCAGGTTGCACAGGGTATCTGTCTTGTTCAGGCTCATCCTCTCGTACGCCACGATCTCTATCTACTATTTGTAGATAAGGTACCTACGCCTTCAGAACCACCGCACTAATTCCCGTTAACCCTAAGCCTACGTAGTATAGGCTCTAATTGCGGTGGTTGATTCAATGGTTTCCCCGCCGGAAGTTCGCGACGCTGCAAGGGTGAGTTAGGTGGAGTCTGAACCGTCTTCTTCGGTGCCAAAGAACAGCCGCCTTCTAGCCACCAGTTGACCTCGCCTTCTTTTCACTTTCCTAGTCAATGCTTCTGTTTCAGCGCTTCAAAAGTTTCAAGCTTAAGCGCTGCTTCAACAAATGGCCTCCAAGTCTTAGCGTCTAATGACGTGACCAGCCCTTGAACAGCCACCGTTTCGGAGATGAAGGGATCGGTAAGTCGGCTTAACGGTCCGACCGGCTAATTCAGATTGATATGATAACGTAAGCACGTGTTTCTATGTTTGGAACATTGCATATTTTCCTTCATCCGGCTTGATCATCCTTATAATACGGTTTACTCATTCCATCGCGCAATACCTAGGGTGCCTTAGTCACTGTATGATTTGCCTTATATCCCCCCCTTCACATCTGCAAATCTAGGCGAGATATACCTCTGCAGTCAGCATCACAATAGATCGAGCATGGATCAGTTCAGCTCGGTGCATTTCCTCAATCTCCCCCGCCCGGATATCTTCATCGGGCTTCCGACTGGCGTAGCAGATACCTCCACTCTCGCAGCGCACGATTTCGATGTCGATAACCGAACGGGATTCATGCCGCCACACCCACCTCTCGCACGGCTGCCGGCGGAATGGGAGCCATGGGAGGTTATTTTGGACGAGGCTATCAGTGAGAAACTGCAGCTGGGTGATAGGCCGAATCTCACAGATGAGGAGATCGTCCGTTCAGAAACGTGGAGGGCTCGTGTTCGAGATGTGCGTTTGCTCTTTGCTTCTAGCACTCGTCGAGTTGAAACCTTGCTTACACTTATTGTTGGATTTCTAGCTGCCGACCCTGC
>JASFDH010001914.1:0-12745 GCA_036937195.1 Nidularia pulvinata
TCCTTAAGGCAGTTTCAACTATTGGCAGATATATAGAGGATGTGAATAAACCCATTGCACAGAAGGTGGAAGCAATACTTGGATCTTTCAACAGGCAACTTTGCCTTGATGAGACAAGGGGCATGAAAAACACTACTGTAACTGACATTTTCCAGAGGGTGTAGATTTTATCATTCAAATTAGTATCAGTAACATAGTCTGTCTACAAATACATCACACACAATTTTTTCTAAATTTTTCTGATTTTTCGCGATTTTTGAATCTATTTATAGCATACCTCAACAAACCCATAAACCCTGATAACCAACCCATACCCTGGGCTGTCCACCAAGGGGTATGGGTTATGAGGGGTTCAACTGTATCAAGGGATGTGGAAGCATTTTCCACTATCCTTTGGGTTTCCTCTTTGGTTCCTGAGTGTGGTGGTGATTTCTGCTCCATGCCTATAGTTGTTGTCATACTGGGCAGCATACTTGTACCATTCTGCAATGGTTGATGGGACTTCATCCTGATCATGGATCTTTATGAGGAGGCTGGGTTTCAGCCCTTCCATGAAGTATTTGATTAAAGCCATGTCCTCTGTGAGGTTGGATTCTGCAGCTAGGGTCTTGAAATCTGTGACATATTTGTCAGCAGTTTCAGTCATTTGGAGGTTCTTAGCTGGAGTTGTGCTTCTCCTGCTGTGTCAGATGCTTTGAAGTTTGTCCTGAAGTCTTTCAGGAAGTTGTGGAATTGGGGAAAGGGTTTTGTTTTCCCTTTTTCATCAGGGATGGCATATTCTTTGATTTTGAGGTTTTTCCACTTTCCAGCAGATCCACCTCTGATGTAAGAAAGCATGAAACATACATTCTTTTTGTTGTTGTAATAGATCTTGTCATTTCCTGCAAGATACAGGGCAACATCTGCAAGGAATTCTTCCATCTTGGTTCTATCTCCATCAAAGTATGCTGGGGTTCCCAGCTTTGCTTCTCTGATGGTTTCTTGTGTTTCAGTTCATCCAATCATGGTATCAGCCATTTCAATCTGTGGTATCAGTGGGAGGTACAGGGTTCTGGGAAGTTCTGTGGGTTTAATCAACATTATTGGTTGATATTCTGGGGTTCTTCTGGACCAAATGTGATGGTACTTGGTGGGGTTGTGTTGTTGTTCAAGTTCTGGGGTTCCAGGGTTTTGTAGATCAAGTGTTCTTCTTCTGAGTCAGAGTTTGGTGCTCTGTAGATGCAAGACATGGAGTTGATGGGTTCTGGTGATATCTGTCTTGGGTAAGACAGATGTAGTGTTCAGCTTGACCTTTTGTTACAGCAATTAAGCCTTTCATAGGTTTAAAGCAAAATTTGTTGGTCTTGGGTTTGGTTTGTGAAGGACAGCCATCAAGTTGCCAAGTCTCTGTCTAAGAGAAGCTTAGGTTCTGAAGAACCTCTTAGACTAGATCTAAGAGAATCAAGTGGTTTGAGGTTCGAGGGGTTGAGCAAAGATGTCACTGAGGCTATATTTGCCTAGGTCAAGCTGAAGAGCAAGACCAGAGTACAGGGTATTACTTATAGTAATCTATGATGGTCTGTGCATGATATACTAAGTATAGCTACTGTTACTACTGGCTAGTCTAAATATATCTACTCATATGATCATTGTTCTAAACAAAGAAAAGACATTGCATAGCAGATTACTCATAAAGGAAAGTTGTAACAGTGATCTCTCATTATTTTCAGAGGTGAAGAAGTCTTGCTATGACTATTGATGCATCTGGTTCCTCAGCAGGTGCAATATTCCACCCCATAATGCTCAACAACATCATTTACACTCTTGGCTTTGCAAAGGCTACTTGAGCTCATGCTGGACTAATATCTGGACTTCTTCTCATATCATGTCTTATTATGCAGACAAGATTGGCACCTCCAAAAACAAGCCCTAATATGCAGGAATTGCTGGTCAAATTTTCAAAAGATAAACCATATCTGTGTTTTTCATTTGGGTACAAAAGTTGACAACTTTTGTATTTGTGATTTCTTCCACTTATGCTATTCCATTTTGTTTCTCCAAGCTTTCTTTTCTTTATCTCAGGACTTTCTTTCCATTGTTTTACATGCAGTTGGATGCTGTGAAGCATGGAGTTAACGAGAAATTCGCTTTTTATTCAGTACATGCCTTCTTTTAATCCATTCGCTCTAATGATCTGCAACTCCCGATAGCTTGTGATATTGAATGGCTCATCTTTTATTGGGCATATCACTTCCGGATTTCTTTTTGCTCCGTTCAGTGTTGCAAATCTATTAGTTATGTCAGCAATATCCTGTGGAATACTTATCTTCTCTATGATCGGTGTTTCTGATGTGACGAGCATAGTTACTATTTCAGTCTTTTTTAGGTTTTTCTTTGGCATGAGTCAGTGGATAATCTGGCATAAAGGCACATTTATGAGGCTAAAATATTATGTTTGCCAATCTTGCAGACCATTATTCCGAAATTGGGATCCGAGTGGCAGTAGAACTCACACTGGGTGGTGCGTCAGCCTTATTTGACTAATAATTTCAGTTATGTTCTGTACTTGACAAATCTCCCACCAGCTTTTGGAAGTCTCGTAGCTACTCCTATAGACGGCGCACTGTTGACAAATCAACATCATTGGTGGAGAGTAGGGGTGTTCAGTGGGATATGTTTTTGTATATTTCCTCTGAAGTCGTTGATTTAATGAGCTATCGTACTACACAGGTTGTAGCTTTCATCGGATGCGCCTTGTATGCTGCTATAGCTATTTTGTTTAACCGGAAGAAAAACATGACATCGGGGGCGATAGATACTTCCCAATAGAAAGCGTGAATTTCTGCATGTAGATGATTTATCCTCCCTTAATAAAGTGCTGCTGGTCTGAAGTATGTCCCGCCTTTGTCAAGGCACTCTTCTGGTCCCCGGAAAATCTGTTCGATGCTATCCCAAGCGCCAGCGAACTTGGAGGACGAGACCTGGATTTATGCACGGTGGATATTTGGGCGAATCAGCGTGCAGCGTGACTCCAAGTTCTCTTGACTGTGAGGGAGCTTGTGTAAGGGCAAGCAGCGGGTCCAACTTGCAACACCGTGGAGCAGGACAGAATGTTTAAGTGTGTGAATGCAAGTGTGGATTGTCTCTGGTGCATATACATCCCTATCTGGATGGGCGCCTGCACCGGTGCCAGTTGTCAATGGATAGCGCTTAGCACCAACATCGGCACGACAACGGTCCCGCGGTGTGATCCTGATCTGCTCTATGTGGCAGCGTGTCTTTGCATCTTATCCATTGCTATCTAATCTACCTGCCTGCACTGCCACAACAGCAGTATATTGCAACCTAACACCAGTGGGGCTGCATGAGAGTGGAGGGACAGACAGACCTCATGGACAGGGAACCTTTACAACTGCCGCATGTTGTCGGAGGCCAAGCTGGTATTTTTCCTGCTGGCAGCTGTATACTAGCCTCGCGACCGATCAATGATACGACGGCCACACACCTGTAGATCCAAGATTTGCCCCTTCTGTCTGCACTTTGCTTTCCTGCTTCCCTAATCTCCGGTAGACTAGAGTACAGCGAAGGAAGGCCTCTCCTCCATGGGTCTGACTTTCCTTCGTTCGTCGGCGTCTCCAAAAGCACCCGAAAAGATACGCTTTGCATCCGATAATAGTGACAAGTAGTAGATGGAATCGTGCACTATGGAGGGGTCAAGATGTAAGTACTTGATGCAGAAGCTTCAGCCTGAGAGTGGCGGGCGATAATAGATCATGAAGTTGAACCCAAATTAGGCAAGTTCACCACATGACCTTTAAGTTGCGAGTATTTAAGATTGTTTCCAAAACTCGCCGTCGAAACGGCCAATGTCCGAGATGTGCTGTCAGTGTACTTTTGAGTCTGTCCCTCAGATGCATATTCACATGACTCATCGCGTCGTGCATCATATCTTTCATGTCCTCTGCATACAAGGAATGCACTGTTTTTGCGGATAATATGAATTTATGGCACGACTAAAAAATGCTTCTATCTACATAGTATTACTTCCATTTTCATGCGAGAACATGAAGCAGAAAAGTCTCAATCAACAAATTCCAAATGTATATGGCATGCGAAATACATGACGAACGATTCATCAGGTGTATCAGGATATGATGACAGAATCCAGACCTTGCCATTCGAAACGGAACCGCATAATTCGATGTGATGGACTCTAATACCTGAGAACGGAATAACACAAATTCTGGGCTGTATTTAGAGCTTATTTCTCTCACAGGCATATTCCGCCTTGACTCACATTTATGTTCCGTTGCTCTTATCAATTAGAAACCTGCATTGAGGATCATGTATGCAGTAATTACACTCAACATGACAATAGCACGAACCAACACTTCAAGAGATCCAACACCACTCACACCACGGACTTGCCTTCACTTTTTCATCTTCGTCCTTTTCACGGGTACCCTCGTCAAATGAGAAGCGACCGCCATCTCCACCCTGGCCACCTTTTACATTGCTACGTCCTCCTTCTCCTCCATTCCCAACTTTTACCTATTTTTTTAGCTAAAATCAGGAGGTTGGATGAAGAAGCATTTGCTGACCTTCGATACCATCGAAAGCGTAATCCGCAGATGAGGATAAATGTAGATTCGCCGCTCCCCCAGCTCCTCCAGCTCCTCCTTCTGCATTTCCTTCTCCGCCTTTCCCTCCAAATCCCCCTGGAGGTAGATTAAAAATTGAGATTCCATGCACCAAAATCTAGAGAGGTTTACCCTTGGTATTTCCGATATGTCTATTCCTTACACCCGTTCTCCGCGCTCCATTTATCCTATCGGTATCTCGAATTCCGTATCCTACAACATGGAAGATTAAATGTCCCGAAAAATAAAGCCTGCGACATCTAACCTTCTCGCTCAGAGTCCGAGTCGACAATGTGAATGCTACCGCCCGAACCTCCAGAACCTGCATTGCTCTGTACACCCAAATCGCCCTTTTGACTCTCATTAATATTTCCACCATTCCCACCGGCTCCCGCTATCCAGGATATTCTATTAATCGATTACTTAGCGAACGTCTCGTTACACTCACCTGAAATGTTTCCGTACTTTCGGGTGGATATGTTTTTCGAGCTCACGTTAGTTGTGTTGCCCGAGTTCCTATTCCTGATGTCGGATTTATTGCCGTACACTGTCCGGAGAAGTCATTGGTCCAGTTGAGCTTCACGGCTCATCGTCAAGCTGAATAACTTAAATACCAGTATCATTACGGACATTCATGTCCCCAGTAACATTATTGAAGCTCCCACCGTTGATAGCAAAATCCGATGCACCGCTGAAAAAAGTCATTGGAGAGTATTATTCACCAGCAAGAAGGATGGAGGATCAAATTTCAAGGTATCACCGAGGCCATGGTGTAAATATGTCAAGAAGAGCTTCCGCGCCACATGGCGCCCATGTACACACCTATCTGAGATAGAAGTCCTAACAGAGGGACAAAGTGTCCAAGCGCTAAGGACTGCGGTGCTTGGGCTTGATGGGGTAACGCATGGCAGCCGCATTGTGGCAAGAATGCGATGCAATCAACTTGTGCTGCCGGAAGTCTCCCACAGGATAACCTTGTTCAACGGGGGCGAGGCAGTGGCAGTGGTCCTCAAGGCCAGAGTTCTTCGTCCAAGAAACGCAAGGTGGCATGTATCTATGAGCGACAGGTAGAACTGTATAGGGTGTGTACTTAGCAAAGTTAAGCAATGGAAAGTTCTCAGTACAAAGTCCACGAATTCATCCTTAATATGCAAATATCGCGGATGAAGCAAGAGAATAATATGACGCGTGTAAACCAGGCGGGAAATATCGTTATCTCAACCCACCAAACACATTCATGTTCGGTCAATCATGATGCGCCTCGAAGTAGTTTGAGCTGGTTCGCAACACACAGATCGAATCTAGCCAAAATGGAAAATGCAAAGAGTAGATGATATCGGAGTGACAAAACCTAACTCTCAGGGTATTATGACTTAATCAGTCCAAAAGGACTCAGGATATGTTCCCAATAATATCGAGAGAACGTCGGCGGTGCACCATCACCGAGATGGGGAAGTCTCATTGTTATAACAGAAATGATATGTGTAGTTGTCATATTGAACCACAATGACCTCCAAGTCCTCAAACAATGTTATAAGCCGCGAATTCACTGACATGAAGGGTAAGGTTTACGATTCATTATCATTGCAACGCTTTCAATGCCCTGTGTTTGATTTAGTTTGTATTGGGGGAAAAGGTGGAACCGGTGATAATGAAGGCGGTCAAGGTGGCGAAGGAGGGAAATCAGCTTTCTTGATGAGTCCTGAAACTAATTACATATTCAAGAACTTCGAAAGTAAGTCTTCGAATGTTTTGCATAAATAATATCTTCATATTATCACAGGCGGCCTTGGTGGCGAAGGAGGGCATGGAAAAGTAAAGGGTGGTCCAGGAGGAAAGGGTGGTAATTTCATTTTGGGTGACGAGTCAAACGAACCTGGCATCCTGCAAATTTTCAAGGATTTTGCATTCCAATATTTCAAGAAATTCACTTCGACGAAGGACCAAAACACGCCTTCTACTTTGCAGGGAGAAGAACCATTACTACTGGAGAATGAGGAGTGAAAAAAAACCAAAGAACAGACCGACTCGAGGCGTGTGATTGCGATTAATTACAACCAATGACTTCTGGTTTTTTATCAGTGTCGAGAGAAATGAATACCCAGAGCACATGTATCAACTTTATAACTTGCGAGAATTTTGTGTGGCATTTCATCATCTCTGCACTGCGGTTGAGGGAAAATGAAAAACTGACGATCCAGAAAAAGTTGACCAGGCGAGCTTATTTAAGTAAGACTTTGTCCCGACGCATTTAACCATCTTCGGTCAGACTTCTGGCACAAGGGATTGAAATGGCTGTGCTTTGTACTGAAAACTGACTCAAGCGGACCCCTGCAGCTTAGGAATGGGCGAGCGTTTATCCATAGTACAGAAGGGGTTTAGACGCGTGAATAGCATGTGCAAGGAACCCTCGACGCAAGGCGATCGAGAGCTCATGCATCATTCACGTTACAGTTATTACACCTCAAACAAAGGTGAATAAGATCCCAGTTCGAAGTGTACCGACATATTTGGCACGAAGTTAAAATACGAATGCATGTGTGGTTGATGAGCTTATTGCTCATGTGTTTTAACTTCGTTAACGAGTTCGTACAATATTCATAGTACTGTATGGAAATTATAAACAAAAACCGTTGACATATTCACTTTTTGCCAATGGGAAATTTTCAGCAAGATATGAACTAGATTCCAACGCAAAATCTGTGTCAGAAATAGGAGTCCGGTTCATACTCGTTACTATAGTTTAAGTATGCTACACAATAGGTTTACCCATCAAAATCAGAGTGATAATTTAACTATGTACCAAGTATGTCGGTACAATTTGAGCAACTATCGTATTTGCCCTTGTCTGAGGTATTGGCGGGTGCTTCACACACAAACAAAAAAAGATCGCTTAGTTATTCGCTATCAGTTCCTTTGTTTGTAAAAGTGTGCAAGAATTAAATAGTACAAGCTGGTGCGTGGCGTAAGGCTTTTTTCTCCCCGGAGATTCCAAATTCTAATTCATAGTCTCTTTAGCTAATTAGCTGAGGATGTCCTGGAATTTGACGTGTAGGTCCCTATATTTTCTTTGGTGCACATTTGGTGCTAGTAGCATGAACGAGGTTCTTTGCACGCTCACCGTTCATATAATGAGAACGTGGGTCTACTATGCACACATGTTAGAGAATTACTTTTTCATCTTCCAGACCTCGAACTCAATTACCAAATTGTTTGATGCACGAGGTTGCCAGGCGGAGTGTGACTGCTCAGTGAGTATATTTCCATGACTCTCGAGGAGTATCGGCCAAACTTCTACTTTCCTTTTACAGGCTACCCTTAATACCCAGTTTCGAGATGGACGGCGGTGAATTCAACAATGTTGCGGGGAACATGGACAAGACGGATAACAGCCAGCATATCTCCAATACAAATGCTAACAATAGGACCACCACAAACATGAAGAATTCCAATAATGATTCTTCACGGCATACAATTCCCTTCGGCTTCAATTCCGGGCGTGTGTCTTTGAAAGACTCACCATTTCATAGCATTGCTGGCGATATGCATTCCACTGACAATTCACACACCAATATACACCACCACAATGAACACATTTCTTCCAAGCAATATGGGGATATCATAGGTGCATCTTTTATTCTGCCCTATTGTTGAGGTACCTTAATTATTCATGCACCAATCAAAATCATACCGTAGGTGGAAGCGGCGGAAGTGGAGGCCACGGAATTGGCCAACATGGCTCTGCTGGTATAGGAGGAAGTGGGGGCTCTGGCGGAAGTGTGGGTATCAGCGAAGGTTGCGGGGGTGAGTCGTTCAGCTTTATATATACGAAGACATAGCTTACTATCATGTTTAAAGTCGAACCTGCAAGACGGCATGAGTTACCCGAATCCGTTTCAAGTACTAAAAACTTCAGAAATATCAAGTGTAAATTTGTATCTCATTCCTGATACATGGGCGATGATTTAAAACAAACGGTTCTCAGCCGGTTTGGGAGGGAAAGGTGGAGAAGGAAATACAGAAGGGGGCTCCGGTGGAGGAGGAGGATCGACAGACTTAAACTTATCTCCATTTGCGGATTACAATTTCGATGGCATGGATGGTGAGAAAATCTTTCTTGATTCATTTCTCATGATTTAGTTTCAATCTGCCTACAGTCGGTACTGGAGGAGAGGGGGGGCGTGGTGACCTAAAAGGTGGTCCAGGTGGAGAAGGAGGTCATTTTTCACTCGAAGAGAGCGGGAATGTGAGCACTACCAATCCGATGGAAATTATATGGTCAATGTGGGAGTGGTGCTGCATTGCTTGACGTATCAATCATTGATGGGATTTTCCAGCTTGCATTGAGCTCATCTGAGGGGATAACGATGTTGTATATGTAATTTTTTTGTATCAGAGCAGGGATAATCAATTTGTGCTTCCAAAGGGCCAAAGCTCATGCAGCCCATGCACTGAAACGCCCTTCATGTTCTCGCCTGTATAACGCTCTCTAGCTCGACATCGATTGATCTTTTAGACCTTTGGATCGAAGGGAAGTTCAAGTACATGAGAATGCTGCGTGTACATTATACAAAATGTGTGCTCCGCATGTATAATGACAAATCAACACGCGTCAAAGCACGCTGCTATTTTGCCGCTTGAGCTGTAAAGTTTTTGGGCATGGCGCTTAGCTCAAGTCCTGTATAAAAACCATCACAGGATACCTTCCCGCACCTGTCTACATTCGCTCACCATGAGTTCTGAGACAAACACTCTTCTAGCCAGGGGCAATGGTACTTCCGAGAACGTCACAGATTCTGAATCGAACAAGTCTCAAGCACGCATTCGTAAATTTGGGAACGTACAAGGTACGTTAGAATATGATAAAGTCTTTCTAGGCTTGTTTGAAAGTCATATCCCACATTTTAGTTGGAACTGGTGGACAAGGCGGAAGGAGCGATGAACAAGGCGGTGTAGGAGGTGAAGGGGGTATAGCGAAAATACACCTGACGGAAAAAATGGATTATGAGTTCGGAGATGTCACAGGTCAGTTTATAGTATGCGGTTTCAACGTAATTGAGTGTCTTATCATGGGCTTGGTCGAATGTAGCGGCTGTTGGGGGTGAAGGTGGATATGGAAGGAACCAGGGCGGCATAGGTGGGAAGGGAGGGCGCGGCCATTTTCGAGATGGCCCGACAACGTTCGAAAGGGTGATTGCACACAAGCAGACGCCGGTAATTTTGATGCTTTGCATGAGCTTCATTCTAGGTATCATTTGGCTAGTGACTCGAAACTGAGGAAATAGAATTGTTGGAAGCTCAAGCTCCCAGTGATTCAACGTTTGTGAAGGCGCCTATTGCGAAGGCGCCTAATAGTAATAGCCATCTATAGAACAAACAAAAGTTGGCATCTGTCTATGGACAGATTGAGAGAAGATAACTATGATCGGATATTAGCATCCAAAAGAATGGAACCAGGAGAATTCAAGTCTGCAAAGTGAGCCAGGGATTGTCGTGGCTCAGCAATGAGGCTTCCAAAAGTGCCGACAAACCGATTAGAAGCCTTCCAGGGCGCTAATCTCTCAAAACTAATGACATGGAGGTCGATGGGATGCTACAGCATGAACACAGCCTGATGGAAGGTAGAGATCCGTACAACCTCGTTGCAATTTGAACCCTTTCTCTGCTGTGCCCGGGCAAGTGAGAACTGAACGTCGGTTTGGAACAGGCACAAAAGACACGCCCGAGAAACGTGAGGAAGCGAGACACAGCTACCAGGGCTTGTAAATCGATTTGGACTTCTGATACATCCAGTTAACATGCGGTACAGAGAAGAGTGTGCCAAATCCTCGGAGGGATGGAAAGTATGCGGTGTCGCGGCTTATTGACGGAAACCGTATTTTGTGTAGGTCCGAGTCATTGCATGGATAGTAGCACAGACTCCAGATCAACATGCGCCCGCTTCTTGTCAGACTTGGAGCGCTTAGCTGGATACAGCGTGAAACACAGGCCATATGCAGTCTGGATATTCTTCAACGAGAGTCGAACTTCGCAATCGAGAAATTTAATTCGTGAACGCACCAGCATGCCAGCATGGGCACATGATAGACAGCTTCCCACTGCGACGTCGTGCACGTTACACGGGCAGAAGGTCTAGATAAGCTTACCCCGCTGGGCACGTTGAAACTTGCAAGTAGCTTGAGCGAAGCCGCCACTTTAGGCGTCAACCAAGCGCTGTCGCGTTTGCTGCCGCGGCAGGAAGCAAACAGTGCCAAGCATCCAGTTTGGAGGTGCAGTTTGGATACCATAGTTCTGCCAAACAATCTCCTCGGTGTTCGCCAGGTTCTGCTCGTCACTTTTCCTGCGTTAATGAGAATTATAGCTCTCGAGTCTCCTTTTTCGCCTCACCTATCTCGCCCGCACCAGCTTTTCCCTCGTCCCCATGATCATTCGGATACCCTCGATCTTACACATGCATGCCTGACTCTATTTCTATGCCTGTGACGCTTCCGATTAGCGCCAATGCTCTGCCTGTGATGGCCTTCGAACATCCAAGCTATTGGTCTCTCGACAAGAGCCAGAGTTCCTGGCATGCGGGAGGGTACCGGGAGTGGTGCAACCGTGGCTTCTAGGTGCAGAAGGTCGACACCATACCCCATTAGCCGAAGCACGTTTCTCCTGTGAGTGATTATAGTTGAGCAGCCCACCCAGAACACCATGAGCCCGGATCATTGGGGATGCCAGAGGAAGAGCAAACTTCCCTATGTTCTAGCGAGACAGCCGTTACCGGCACATAGGTGGAATCGTGCTGGATGACTCAGAGGTTGTTTATCCTACTGAGACGCAGAATCAACAGGGTAATGCAGAGCTTATGCACCAGCAAGGAATCGCGATAATCCGACTCCCGTTCGAACAAGAGCGTTTCCAGCACGCGCAGAGGAGAAGGCTCCTGCGTTTGACTCTATTTGTCTAGATCAGCTCTTGTCATGTCCTCTGGTGCCTAATCTCACCAAGAGTCTGCACAACGCCTTGTTAGCTTTCCAGCACCGTCCATGGAGTCGTCTATGCCTTCCAGTACATTCAGAGCTTTTCTTCATCATGATGTTTCCTTGGGCAGAGCCTATTTCACTCCATCATGAATTCGCGTTCCAGGTACTCAGCGCAGCGATCAACGACCAAGTTGAATATTCTATGGGCTGAGCTTTCCTGGAACGAGCTACGTGCTAGCACTGATAAATCGATGCTGCGACCGGGCGACCCTCAGTCGAAGATGGTTGCATGCAAACGTGATCCCTGCCGCTGCTAAGCGCTAAGATACTAAGGCCTTAGGGTTTCTAATGTCCTCAGACTCGAACTCAATAACCCTAAATTGTGTTTGGCCAGAGGTTGAAGTACCTCAGATCATCCCAGATCCATGTATCCATTGGTCATCCACAATGCTGGTTTCATCTTGACGATCCACGATCAGATGCACGGCATCTATCTCATTGGCTCAAACAACACAATTTATTCATCGTTTATTTTCCGCCCTTCCTATTTTCTGCTTATGATATGGCAGTCTATCCACTTCGTTTCCCAATTGCACGAACATGGTCTGTAGTTACTACTCCCAGAAAGGCGACACTAGTCTAGTCTCGGAAAAAACTGAATACACATCTGTAAATTGGACAAAGAATGATGGACGTTGGGTTTGTTCCCTTAAGAGTCTTGGTGACGGATAATATGTGCGGATCAATAATTATTCTTCTCCAAGATATTGAGAAAATAGAGCAGTTATTCATGCATCATCCATACGGTATTGCCCCAAGTATCGCCAGTGTAATACTACATAAAACAATCAGATTCCCCGAATCCCAAATATATAACTCCTAGCACACAATATTCTGGAGTATTCCTAATTCTACGACGAATGCCGGGTGCTGATTCAAGCTGGCCCAATAAAATCCCGAACTTTCTGGAGTGAAGATTGTATATTTGCGTGGCGTTGAATTTCCCTACACGTTTGCTCGATCAGGCTCGTTATCGATGCTTGGCGTTGGTATGTCTTAAAAACTAGAAACTAGGTAGTTATTTTAGGCATGATTAGGAGCAGGAGACCCACTGACTGGAGGTTGTCACTTTTGGGACTTCGTGCATCGCTTTCGCTA
>JASFDH010001915.1:0-12741 GCA_036937195.1 Nidularia pulvinata
AATAGCCATGAGTAATATATACTGAAATAGATCAATATATAATACAGAAGAATGAATGATACTTAATACATAGTGCACGGGCACAAATATTGGGATTGAGACTAGGCAAGGAAACATGAATTGATGGGGGTGTGTTGCATTTGGGATGTCATGGGGTTTGCTTATTCCAACAATATTAGTCTGGTATGAGCAGACCTTAAATAGTGCCGACCTGTTGATCCACAGTGGTGCCCCAAGTTTCAAACAATAATTAGACTCTTCCAGGCCTTGCAATCACTCCAATATATATACCAAGCCATCTTGAAAGGTATTGGGCCCCCAGAGAAATTATACTCCACAATGTTATGAGGAAAAAATTTAATTTACTGAGGTTGCAATCTGTTCTCCCAATATTCCCACACTAGTTGGAGATAATTAATTTTTTAACAGCCTCCCTATCCCTTCAACGATTATCAACCACTGTACTAGTTTATTTCCAGTGCCCAATAGAAGTCCGTTGCAGTGCCTATATTACTGAATATACTTTACAATTTAAATTACAAACTAAGATTCGAAAAAGCATGTGCATGCAAGGTGCATGCAGTGCATGCAAACTTGCAGGCACTTGGCACTCACCTGGCACATATGTCACAGCACTTTCTAGTTGCCTGATTACATTCTCATAACTCACCCACAGCTTTCAACACATGTACAATACCTTACAGACTTTATTTCTCATTGCACATAGCATTTCTTATAGCTATGAATATTCACTTTATTGTATGTTGGAAATTATTGGTGAAAAGGAAATGGGTTCTGTAGGGTATATGTGACAATGAAATCGTTTTTACTGTCCTACAGACTGGTCACTACCTCTCAAGTTTGTTGGGGGCAAGTCTGAACTGAGATACTATTCGAAAATGCGATACAAAAATGTTCAAAGTAGAATAAAATGATGTTTGACACTATGCTAGCTAGACAAGGTGGATGGTCTTCCTTTTCACTTATCTAGCTATAAATCTATGAGATGGTCTTCCTGTCTCTAGAGCTAGCAAGGTCACTTCTTTCTAAGGGTAGATATGACTCCATTCAATATAAATCTTTTTAATCTACAAGGGTGGCCTTCCTTCCCTTGTAAATATCAATGGTCTCTCTAAAATATAACTAGGGATGGTCTTCCATTCCCTCTTTAACTCCCTAAGGTACAGTGGTCTTCCTTCTGTCCTTAGGCAAGGATCCCAGGAGATGGTCTTCCTTTCTCCTGAAATCGCACTTTTTGCCAGTTAAGCCTAAAGGGATGGTCTTCCTTTCCCCTTGACTTCTCAAATCACAAGTAATACTCAAGGACTTCATCCTGGACTTTGTTATATGGTATTCAGTTCGTTATTTTCCTAGATTAAGGTATAGGGTGGTTCTTTCTCTCTAAATACTAACTCTAGCTAGCACTTATAAATTTCAAACTGAACCGAGATTTGCTATGTTCTCTGACTGAGCGCTGCAGGAGCTGACAGGCTCGTCACTGTGGACCGTGTTGTGAGAGAATGGGGGCAAAATCCCTGTTACCCTTGTCCTTCCTTATCCTCGGGCTTTTATCTCATACTGGATGGCTATTCTTAGCCCATTTCTTATTCTGGTTTTCGGTTTGCTTGTATTTTGGACATTGCTTACTAGTGATTGCATGTTTATTCATATTTATATTCTGGTCGGGTGTCTCACCGGAGTCTTTCTCTTCTATTTTGCTCTCTTCTTCAGAGCCTGTCTAACATAGCTAGTACTTTGCTCTTCTGTGTTTCCCTTACTCATCATCTATCTGTGTCTTGTAGGTTTCTTAATGACTTAGTATAGACTTGTGTACTCTATTCCATATTATTCTATTTCCATTTGTCTATGATCATCTGTCAGTTTTACCTTCATGTAATGCTCTCCTATGTTTCTTATTCTTACATTGTGTGTTATTGTTAGGGCTCATGTCTACAGCCAAACAAATACCACTGTCATTTCGGTTCTGCTGCGTTATAGCTGTTCTCGGTTATGGCTTAGCCGTACCGGTTCCCCCGGGTTCCGAATGCTGGTGCTATACTCAGCGCAGCTACACTCTGCATTATCCTTCATTCTAGCTAGTCCATTCCTTATAGTACTTAGGGTTTTATTACTGTACTGTCTTTCTGTAGCTAGATGTCTTCACCCAAATACCATACATTTCAATGCTGATATTTAGTATTTCCTTAGTGTTTAAGTGTAGATCTGCCTAGGGCGTATCATTGGTAACATCGAGCTTGTTGCACTGCCATTTACTCCACTCTGTTATCCACTTTATTTTTGGTTACATTTACTTACTTTCGTATACTTGCGAGAACACTGCTTTCTGTAGTTTCCTACTTTGGTATTCTACTTTCTATCTCTAGCAGCTCCTTATTTTACTTATAACTTCGTTTACATTGCTCAATATTACTTCGCTCGTTTACACCCAAGTAACTGGAAGCCCTATTGCTGGTGTTATTTCAACATTGTACTTGTATCTTCGAGCACTGCACTGCCCACGGTGCTCGAAGCCTGGCTCCATTTCTCCTAGCATTTATGCAACCTTTTCTATGTTTATCTACTTATAGTATATAGCTGTTTTTGTAGGATAAATACGATGCCTTCGCGTCGTCTTCTCTCAGTTGTTTGGCACGCAAACGCTGAGCTTCGTATTCTAGATTCTCTCAGAATTATCTACGTGTACTCATGGTTCAACGCTTCATCTCCCCACCGAACTCATCGTTTCCTTCATCTCCCCGCCGGACTCACTTCTGCTTCATCCCCCTGCCGAACTCGTCCTCTCCATCTTCGCCAACATTCCTCATTTCTTCACCCAGTGCCGCCCATTCCGACAGGCTGTGGGGATTCCCTGAAATTCCACAGTATCAGCTTCCCAAGCACCAAATGCATAACTAGGTCAAGAAACATACTTGGTTGCCTTGGCCTCCGTAGGAATATCATACCCGTAATAAGATACAGTCTTGACTGCTGCGTTGAAAACACCGCCGGGGCGGAATTTTAAATTTTTCGCTCCTTCAAACATGTTTGCGTTGTGCCCCACTTCGCCCTGCGCCTGATTTCCGGCTAAATCCTGGCCAAGAGTTCCCTTCGCCACGAATTTCACCCCTCCTCCAGCGGCATTGTACAAACCGCCATCGAACTCCAAGTTACTTGCACCTGCGAACATCTCGGCGTGAAGCTGCTGTCCCAGCCACTTCTCCTTAAATGCCTCCGATACGCTATGCCAGGATATCTTGTATGATTCATCAAGTTTTGCATACCACACTAATGCTCGCGAGCGCAGATGCTCCCGGAAGAATTTGACCTTTTGCAAGTCTGTCCAGTCCTCATTCTCGCGGATGTGTTCCGAGATCTGGACCCAAAAGTCGACTAGCTCCTCGGAGTCTTGAGCATCACCCTTAAATAAGGCGATGCCGGATGTGTGGTGCTGAGGTTGGGGAGGAAGGGGGGCAACTTGGGGGTACGCGCTCGAGTGTGTCGGAAGGCCGTGAGAAGTGGGCGCCGACACCGAGGGATTAGCGGTACTAGAAATTTCGGACGCAGGCAAACGCGAAGAGTCACGCGGAGGCATAGCAGAAGCAGAAACTGATTCGTTAGATGAAGGATGGCCAAAGTATGCGAGTACGTCACTAGGTGAGATGTGAGAGTCGAGTGTTGCAGAGTCGACTGATTGAACTTGTATTGTTATATACTGTCTAGGGCGCTTCCTCGATTTGTGGAGGCCGCGTTGCTTTCACGCACATCTGTGAATTATTTTCCTTTTTCCGGTATGATGATTTAATTCCTTATTAGTTCAAATAAATTACACCGCTATTACTTTACATGCCCGTCAGAGTGAATCATCAGAAAATAGAACAATTGCTTACTTTGGGTAGCGGTAATGGTCTGATCCATCCACCGAGGCCACCGGGGTCAAATGCGACTTCATCGGTTTCTAATTAAGGCAGATGCAAGATTTCTAATTTTCATTTAACCAACGAAGTGGTTCAATATATCTATCTGTGGGTAATCCACCTACGTCGAAATGCTGGAGAAAAAACTTCAAGGAAGTAGGTGATGGAGGGGATTGACCAAATACCACCGGCTCTAGAGTGCCTAGGGGCGAACGCCCAGAAACAGGACGGTTAACACGCCCGATGACGCGATGAATTCCGGGAACGCTATGAGGTTAGGTGCGGATGAAGTGTTGAGGTTAAGCACAGGTGGAGCGCTGAGGATAGGCGCGGGTGAAGCGCTGAGGTTAGGCGTAGGTGAGCGCCCATATTAGGCGCGGGTGGAGCGCTTAAAGACACCCTAAAGACCACCGATCCGACAGCTAGGTAAGCTGAAAACACCCCTTGAGACTAGGCGCAGACGGAGCGGTCAATAATACCCTAAACGCCACAGTCTGAGAGAGCCTATAGGCGTGAAGTCGCCTAGAAACAGAACAGAAGGTCGCCTAGAAACAGAGCAGAATGGAAACGTGCTCGAAAGGCGAGGGAAACACGATGTATGTTGGGAACAGTAAACATGCTCGAAAGGCGAGGACGACACAATGTGTGCTAGTAACGCCCTGAGGATAGGTGCTGTTGAAACGTTCAATAATACCCTGAACACCACAGGCCTGAGAGAGCCTATAGGCATGAAGTCACCGTTACACAAAATAAGAAACATGCTCGAAAGGCGTGGACGACACGATTTGTGTTAAGAAGTCCCTGAGGTTAGGCGCGGGTGAAGCGCTCGAAAAGCATTTGGAACCTTTTGGTAATGAAAATTGAGTATTGTACACGAGAACTTGAAGTGCAACACACACACAGTTAACGAAATCGCCCAAGCCCAGTTCTTTTATATCACGGGTACTCAACTCCAGCCTCTTGACATGAAACGTGCACCTTTGTTGTTGGATCCTGAGGCGAGGGGAATGTTAGGCATTTGGATGATTGTGCCGGTGATTCGTCGCTACAGACGTGATAGATGAGGTAGTCGGCATAATATCGGTGTCGTGGTGAGAAGGCCGGAGCGTGCCGTTTCGTACGGTCAGGTTTGGGGCGTTTTCATGTGGTATACAACCTGCCTAGCATTCAAGTTCGTCCACAGTTGTTCGGAAGTGGGGTCTAGCCGAAAATTTCGCCTCCTCAGATCCTATATTTTCAAAATAATTCACAGGTACGGTTTTTGTAGGGGGATTGGATCTGACCTGGAGCCCATTTAACCTGTGTAATATAGAAATGGGCCTACGAGCCATGTTGAGCAGGGGTCCGGACACAGGTGGTCATGACGCAGGTGTAAATTGAGCGGAACGACAAGAAGGTAAAGGCAGTGGGGAGGATGACCAAGAGGCGAATGGTTCTATCTACATGTGCCAATCATGTATTGCTGAGTTGGGTCGACATGCCATGGCGTCCTCAAGTCGACGCGTTTGGATCGTTCAAGGGTATAGCAGATATAAAAAAGTGATCGATGCGACGCCCTTCTCCCGGAACGCAGGAAAACCTCTGAGAAATAGAGCTGGAGCTGGAGGAGGCCAAGTGGGTGCGTATGGGTCTGGTAGAATATAGGGTGGATGACGACGCATGACGAGACACTATGACGCGCAACGTGACAGACGCGCAAAATAGTTGTCCATTGCCGCTCCTCGGCAGGAACGCTTAATCCTGCGCTGATCATTGCTGCTTCAACTTTTGCAGCTTGAACAGGCAATACTACTCCCTTGTACTCCCCCATTGATTCGGCCACGGAACTACCTACTGGTGTTTTCAATGCTTCATCTCCCTGCCGAATGCGTTCTCCCCGCCTACTTATCCGCCCCCTCCCCACCCTCTCTTCCATCACACTCGTCTGCAGCTCCTGGAACGAATTCCTCTCCACGCACAAGAGCACCATCTTCCTTAGCGCCGCGTACCTGCATGGGCACATAACCTCCCCCGACACTCTTCTCAAATGAGGTGGTGCCTCTATTGTGAGAGGTCAATGGAGCGCGTGAGAGGGTGGAAGGATTGACGTGCGTCCCCGCCCCTTCCGTCTACTTTCTTCCTCTGAATCCTAATCACTGGCTTTCATCATACGTGCACACATGCAATCGCTGCCTCATCCTCCCCCGCTCCTGGCATGCCCACGCCCCCTCCAGCCTAATCATCCTCCCCGCCATCGCCCACCTGCCCATGCACCGACTCAAACCTGACCCTACGCACCGATTCATCACCACCACCTCCCCTTCTATGGGTCTCTCAGTGTTCTATATGGACATCGGGAGCTTACTTGATAGATCGCGGGGAGGGAAGGACGTGTAGTGCCTCGAGAACTTAGCCATGGAACAATATACAGTGATGCCGGGCGCGAAGCTTGACGAGCACATGTGGTGGATCCGCCCGGACTCCTCACTTACTCATGACGACAACGGCTACGACAACGACAGGCGGGGTCAACTCTGCCCCCACGCCTTCCTGCAAATGCTCGAGCGCACCCGTGCGTACCAGCTTGTCTATCCCCACTTGCTGGTCGCCGCTGCGGAACGAGTGTACCTTTTCGACGTGCGCACGAGGGCACAGGTCTCCGTCGTGCACAATATCCAGCGCATTTTCGACAAACCAGAGTCTAGGAGAGCGTCGTGTGCTCCCTATACGCGGAAGGCGCTTCTATCTCTCACCCTGCTTCCACACCTCCACACTCAGCCTAACCAGCGCCGGCACACACGATCCGTCCTGCACCGCATCTATCAATGTCCCTTGGCGGGTTGAATTATGTCGACCACTCCCCGGGGCATACCTTCCTCTGCGGCGAGCGCGTGCTGCGCGTCTTTTCTTGCTCTGATGGGGGAGCTAGGACAGGGAAGCTGTTGTTCCATATCCCGTCCCCTCAAATGTCGTACGGTGCATGAACGGTCAAGCTCGTTCACGGAGGGAGGGGTGTGATGTGCGGGGAGCGGGCTGTGGTCGGTGGGGGATGGCGATTGAGTGGGACTGGAGGGAGGAGGTGGAAGGGAGAGAGGAGCAGCGGGTAGTTGATGAGATTATAGCTTGTGGGTGAGTTCTTGCCGGTGATTTTCATTTGTCGATCGATCGCGGTCCTCTTTGCGCGTTCGTTCTGTTTTTTTTCCGATGCTTGTTATTTCTCCTTGGTTGACGGTTGCCTCTCCCTTTGACGCTTGTTCGTTCTTCTTCCTTTGACGTTCGTTTTTCCCCTCCATTTCTGCTTCACTCCCGTATCCACTCACTACACGTCAATCTCCTCCCGTGTGGTGTTTTTCCCAATGATTTTTATGTTGCTCACGTTCTTTCAACATTTGTCCTCGTTTATACTCGTTAATCCTACACAAGCCGTTGCTCGTCTTTCCTCGTCCTCACTGACCGTCCCTTGTGCATTCGCCCGTCCCTTCTTCTCTGGTTGGTTTTTCATGATAGCCGTTGGAGACGAACAGCCGGCCGCTGGTGAGATAGACGTGCGAAGGTGGTGGATTGGATGCAGAACTAGATACAGTATGTCTCATGTTATATTACGGTTTGAGCTTATTCCTTATTTTTCGATTTCATTCTTCATCGTTCATGTTTCTTGCTGCTTCTACGCTACCTCTTCTTTTTGTTCCCTTTTTCCCCTCTTCATTCTGCTTGTTCTATTGTTCCTTTTTACTCTACCTACCCGTTTTCTAATTCGCTCTCTTGTCTTTCGGCCGTCTCCTTTCACTCTGCTAACTTTTCTTTGCATGGTGTCTCCTCATGTTATGCCCATATTTTTTCAGTGTATTAGCTTAGTCGTTTCTCCTCCCTTTCATCTCCTCCATCCCTTTTTACCTGTTCTGACTCAACCTTATTTCATCTAGCGCACGTCTCGCCCTGCGGACAACACATCGCCGCCCTCCTTTCAAGCTCTCAGCTCATCCTTATCCTCAATTAATGCGCGCGTCGCTATCGCTACTGCAGGCCCTCATCCCCCTTTCCCTCTCGTGAACACGTACTAACCAAGTATTCGTTCCTTCCTAAAACAGCAAAGTGGCATCTTCATCGTCCGTCCATCCTTCCCCGACTCCACAATCCTGCCTCCGAACTACCTCACATGTACCTCCTGTCTCCAGCTCACTAACACGGAGCTCTTCATCAACCGGCACGCGGACCCGCCCGAACCGCCCAATTTGATATGGATGAATCAGTCCTGGGAGGGGGAGGATATAGAATGGGGTGAGGAAGCGCAGGAGAGCAACAATTTCGGATCAAGGGAGGAGCACCTAGCATGGGTGAATGCGAGGCAGGAGAGGAATAAAGAGGCGGAAAGACGCAACTAGGCGATGGTGGAAGGGCACTACGAAAGGAAGTTTGATGGGTCACTTGCGGAGAAACCGTTATACGCGAGTGAGCATTTGGTTTTGTATCTCATCTTTCCTCCTTCATTGTCGCTGACGCTCCATGCTGTTTATAGATCTACCGAACGGAGACTCAGTGGTCGTAGACGAGGGTACCCGTGAGTGGCCGCATTCTGAATTCGTACCGCCTCCTCCATTGTTAATACGCCCGTACATAGATAATTTACGTGTTAACGTGGTGCTCGACACATCGATCGTGGGGGGAGTGCAGTTCTTGCCCCGTGTAGATGCACATTGAAGAGGAAGATGAAGTACCACTGTATTTTTAAATAACCTTGCCAGAATTATGCGATGTACTGGTATCGATGCATGGAATCGTATATCTCTATTCCTAATCTTTGTTGTCGCTTTTGTCTAATACCATCGATGATGGTCGGAATTACAGAATATCCATACTGAGCTAAAATAAACAGCAAGTTGGTGACTAGGGTAGGATAAACTAATGGCTGTCATCAATGTGGTACAAAGTCTATCTAACATTGCGTCTAATTAGCAAAGCTCTTAGTTTTATCAATGCCTTCACCACTAAGCGAAGGCAAGCCAGAATATATAACGAGACCATAGCATATATAATTAGCATCTTCGTTGATCGAATATTCTCCGCAGCCATAAATTGGTCCTCCAACTCCAGCGCAACGCTGCCAAGAAATGAGAAACCCAGCAATCAATGATGCACCACAAGCAAATATATAGAAAATTTCCAAGGCATTTACCAATGCAGGTAGATGCAATGAGCCATAATCGAACGGGAAGGATATTCAGTTGCAAGTAGAGGTGTTGCTGACATATGAAGAGGATTCTTTCGTGGTAGAACGGTCTGTCTGAAAGTGATGAGGGTGGATCGGTTCTCCAATTTCAAGATGTTATCAAAGGTCTGTCGCAAGTACTACATATCTTTACTATTTCCTAATATAGCGCCATTATCCATATGCACTATAGAAATTTCCTTGGAAGCTATTCTATGGAAAAATATTTCGCACGCAAATTTTCTCCTATTTTGCACAGTTTTTTACTCTGAAAATTTAAGTAATTGATGAAGCTACACCTGGTAATGGATGGAAAAGGGAAATATCAGTGAATTTCTGGTTCAAAATACCTCAGCAAACTGCCATATTTTGGTAAGATCTTATTATTGCATAATTTGTCTGTCTCACAAAGATTTAGGTTCTGTTCAGCTGCCATATCACCCAGGTGGTCAGAAAACCAAATTGCCATTGATACACCTTAGGCAGATCTACACCTGAATATTAGGGAAAACCATATCTTAGCATCTAAACTAGGATATTAGTGAAAGCAACTATCTACAACAGGATAGAGTACCATAACAAAGCTCTAAGTACAGGAGAAAACAAACTAGCTAGAATTAAGGAAAACACAGAGCACAGTAGCATTGAATATAGCACCAGCATCCAGAACGTGGATGGAACTGCTATAGTGCAGCCAAACCAAGGCAATGGTGATGTTTGTTTGGTTTCAGACACAAGCCTTAACAGTCACACACAAGGAGAGAAAAGGAAACATACTAGAACCTTGCACAAAAGAAGATCATACAGATAATCATATACAGGCAGAACATAAAATAATAATAAACAAAATATACAGATCTATGCTATCTAAGTAGGAGACACTACTAGGCATGGATGGAAGATAAGTAAGAGAAACACAAATGGACAAGATGGTCAGATGTTTAGTTAGGTTCTGAAAAAGAGAGCAAAATAGAAGAGAAAGGCACCAGTGGGACATCATCCTGAAGAATAAATACAAATAAATATTCAATCTCTAGTAAGAGATGCCCAAAATATGAGTGAACTGAGAGCTGAGCCAAGGGATCAGCTAAGAATAGCCCTCTAGGATGGGTTAAAGGCTCAAGGATGAGGAATTAAAAGAATAACAGGAATTTTGCCCCCATTCTCTCACAATGCAATATGCAATGATGAGCCCTTCAGCTTCTGCAATGCTAAGTCAGATACAAGCAAATCTCAGTTCAGGTTCAAAGTTAGATATTCTAGCTAGAGCTAGTGCCTTGAGAGTGAAAACCAATTTATATCTTAATCTAAGAGAGTAATGAACTGAATACAATACAACTAAGTACCAGGACCAAGTCCTGAAGTTGTGTTAGTGAATTGAGAAGTCTGAGGGACAGGAAGACCATCCCATCTGACTTAATTAGTGAAAAGTGCAATTTCAGGAGAAAGATTACTGTGCTTTGGGGAATTTAAAGGAAAAGAAAGACCATCTTGATATGCCCTAGGTGGATCTACACCTAAACACTAAGGAAGTATCACATATCAGCATCTAAAAGTATGATATTTAGTGAGATTGGCTAGCTATGACAGGACAGAGTACAATAAGAAAGTCCTAAGTACTGGAGAGAATGGGCTAACTAGAATGAAGAATAATGCAGAGCACAGCAGCACTCAATATAGCACCAGCATTCGGAACCCATGTTGGAAATACTAGCTTGACACCTGTCCCACTGGAAGTCCGGCTGATGTCAGACCGTTACAGATCGTATCAGTATGTGAACAGACACTGCTTTCTGTATTATACTTCATTAGTTTTCTGTATTCTGTACATAACAGCTACGTATTTTACATATAAGGTTGAGTATTTTACTTGTAGTTCTTTACTCGTTTGTCACCTAAATAGCGGTTTCAGCCGTATTATCGGTGTTATTTCAACAACCCAGGGAGAACCGAGACAGCTAAACCATAACTGAGAGCAGCTATAGTACAGCCAAACTGAAGTGACAGTGGTGTTTGTTTGGCTTCAGATGCTAGCCCTAACAATCACACACAATGAAAGAGTAAGAAACATAGGAGAACATCACACAAAAGGGGAACTGACAGATGATCATAGACAGATGGAACATAAATAATATGGAATAGAATACACAGGTCTATACTACATAAGTAAGAAACCTACAAGACACAGATAGAAGATAAGTAAGAGAGACCCAAGGGAACAAAGGGTCAAAGGTGGTGAACAGGCTCTGAAGAAGAGAGCGAAATAAAAGAGAAAGGCTCCAGTGAGACATCCTCCCAGAGAATAAACATGAATAAACATGCAATTGCTAGTAAGCAATGCCTGAAATATGAGTGAAGTGAAAACCAGACCAAGAAAGGAGCTAAGAATAACCCTCAGGATGAGATAAAAGCCCAAGGATAAGGAAGGACAAAGGTAACAGGGATTTTGCCCCTGTTCTCTCATAATGCAGTCTGTATTGACAAGCCCATCAGCTCCTGCAATGCTAAGTCAGAGAACCGAGCAGATTCCAGTTTGGTTTTGAAATTAAAAGTGCTAGCTAGAGTTAGTCATTTGAGAGGGAAAACCACCTTATACCATAACTTAAGAGAACAACAAACTGAGTACCATAGAACAAAGTCCAGGACTAAGTCCTTGAATCTTATTAGTGATTTGAGAAGTCTGAGGGAAAGGAAGACCATCCCTTTTGGCTTAATTAGCAAAAAGTGCGATTTCAGGAGAAAGGAAGACTATCTCCTGGGATCCTCACTTAAGGACAGAAGGAAGACCACTGTACCTTAGGGAGTTAAAGAGGGAAAGGAAGACCATCCCTAGTTAAAGATTAGAGAGACTATTAGTATTTACAACGGAAGGAAGACCACCCTTGTAGATTTAAGAGATTTATATTTGAAAAGAGACCTATCTACACTTAGAACAAAGTGACCTTGCAAGCTCTAGAGACAGGAAGACCATCTTGAAGAGTTGTAGCTAGATAAGTGAAAAGGAAGACCATTCACTGTATCTAGCTAGCATAGTGTCAGACATCACTTTTACTTTATCTTGAACATTTTGTATCGCATTTTCGAATACTATCTCTTTTCAGACTTGCCCTCAATGAACTTGAGAGGTAGAAAGTAGTCTGTAGGATAGTAAAGCAATTTTATTATCATTTCTACCTTACAGATTTCATTTCCTTTTCATGCCCAATTTACAGATAACAGTGAGTGGGCTGATTCAGATATAATGGGGATCGATACTCAACTTACTGACCACAAGGTTGGTTAGGAGGGATCTCTGGAGACCAGAGATCTTGTTGAGCACGTAGTACAATTGCAAGAAGGATAATAGGAGTAGAGATGATAGGGGATGATTCAGAGGTAGTTTAGAGACTTTGTAGGGATGTTGAGGACAAGATGTAGGTGTATGTGTGATTGTAATTAACAAACTGAAGTACTACAATACATTTGAAGTACTTAAATACTAAAAGATCTATGTAACCAGAGTAATATGCAAAGCAGAGGTCTTTACACTCCCCCATGTGTTCTGTACAGACTATGTACAGATTTTTCAGGATCTGTACAGATTCTGCACAGATTCTGTATAAATTAGGTCTCAAATGTGAGAGAGTCTGTACAGATCTGCAC
>JASFDH010001916.1:0-12732 GCA_036937195.1 Nidularia pulvinata
TGTTAATTATTGTGTTTAACATCCCTACTAGTCTCTAGCTAGTGGATAAGCTACCTCTAATTCATCCTCACTCATCTGTACTTGTTATCATCCCACTTGTTGTTGCACTTTGCACTCAACAAGATCTCTGGTCTCCAGAGATCCCTCCTGACCAAATCTTCAGTCAGGAAGTTGAGTATTGATCATCACTATACCTGGAACATATCACTCACCATTATCTGTAAATTGGGCATTAGGAACAAAGGAGGCACAGCACATAAGCTGAAGCTATTGCCCATCTTGACCCTTCTCTTTGGTAGCACCTGAACACATTTCCCAGAGATATTCCCAGAGTCTCTGGTGTCTCTCCCTGGTCACCACACATACTCTATCTGTCCAGAAACTCTAGCCTATATCCTGGAAAGCATGTTCATGAAAGTCAAACTTCCTGTTTTATACTTACATTCCTTAATATTTCTGACCTCCTGTAACATAGTTGCACATCAGGTGCCTGATTGATCATCACTGTCATTATTCTTGACAACCAGCAAGCATGGTGGATAAAGAGCAGAGATAATTATGCATCAGTTACTTGGGCAGTGCTAGTGAGCAGGAAGTGAGCAGGAAGTTAAGTGGTGTCAGTAGGGCCAAAGGAATTATATTTTGCCTCACTGTCTTCTGATAAAATTTCTGAGCTACAATTGCAATCCAGAGAACCATCAAAAAATCAAAAACTTTCCATATTATCATCTTCAAAAATCACCAGTCAGTGTCAAGACCTGAACACAGCTGGACTGGATGGATAATACAGCTGAGGTATGAGTCCAATGATACACAAAGACTCTAGACAATGTAGGATGTTGGCTTCAGCTTATGTGCTATGCCACCCACTATCCTAGTTCTGTGTTTAATATAGCAAACAATGAGGACAGAGGACAAGCAAGAAGTGAGAGCTCAGCTCATCAACAAAGGAACAAGGGTTCAGCCAAGGTTTGGCTGAAGGTTGGCTAGAGTGGCTGGAGGATCAGACAAGAGGTTAAGAGAGTATAGTGTGCATATCAAGCCAGAAAGTGGATTGATGATACAATTAATAAACTGAAGAACTACAACTTGAATACTAATGCTTATATACTATTCCTAGAGATAAGCTACTACATACTAAGTCCAATAAAGATGTACAAAGCATGTGGAGGTAGAGGTCAGGTTATAACTAATATGTGAAGAGAGGGTCAGATGAACAGCAAATGTATGGAGACTTAGTAGCTAACTAGAAGACTTTGTGAAGATGAAAGATAGGAAACTTTGAAATGAGACTAGTGTGGAATAGAGACTTGATCTGGAATAACTAAAATGTGTAGTCAGCCAGGATGTGGCCAACATGGCCAAGGTTCAGCTGCAAGGACTTGGAGATTGTTTTGAATTGGTGTGTGACAGGATGGTGATGAGTGACAGCTGGAACAGAATATGACAGTCAGTGTCATATCCCATTCCAGCCATCACTCATCACCAACCTGTCATGCACCAATCTGTTATAATCCTAAGTCCTTGTGGCTGAGTCTCAGCCATCTCAGCCAAATTATGGCCAACTATATGTTTCAGATATTCTGCATTGAGTCTCCATTTCATACTAGTCTCAGTTCAAGTTCTTTATCTTTCATTTCCACAAAGCCATTCAGTTAGCTACCTTAGTCTCCACATAATCTTTGTTCATCTGACTCTCTCCACACTTTAGTTATGACCTGACCTCTACTTCCACATGCTTTGTATATCTTCATTGGACTTAGTATCAATAGCTTATCTCTAGGAATAGTATATAAGCAGTAGTATTCAAGTTGTAGTTCTTCAGTTTGTTAATTGCATTGTCAATCCACTTCCTGGCTTGATACTTGCTCTATACTCTCTCAATCTCTTGTCTGATTCTCCAGCCACTCCAGCTGATCTTTGGCCAAACTCTTGTCTCTCATTGATGAGCTGAGCTCTTGTTAACTATCTTGAACTCAGTCCTCATTATCAGTTATTCTAAATACAGGACTAGGATAGTGGGAGGTGCAGCACATAAGCTGAAGCCAATGTCCTATATTGTCTAGCATCCTTAGGTATCATAGGACTTGTTCCTTGGCCATACTGTCTTATTTGTCTGGCTGTATTTGGGTCTTGACAGTCAGGCAATACCAATTATTTGAATCATTTTGACTATTTTAAAAATTAAAAAATGTTTCTGTCCTCTTATCCCTTAGATATTTGCTATACTTGTGTTTGGCCTTCTAATCTACATAAATATAGTTTTTTTTTTAATGAATGAAGTGCAATGAACAAGTGTAGGAGTATTTCTGTTTCTTGGGGTTGTGAATTTAGGGTGTTTGAATTGATTGTCATGGCATCATCAAAATGGATTTTGGCACTTGGAATGTTAGCAGAGTAATACCACCATCACATCACAAGCACAAGTTGGGCACAAAACTGACTGCCCTTTGTTGTTTTGTCATTTGAGCACAAATATGCAATAAATCTATTTTAAAAATTATTTAAGAGGAGGATAAATAGTATAATTATAAGAGGATGGAATATTACTATGGTATAATTGGGGATGTTGAGTTTAAGAGTAGATCAGACAGGGAGGGGCATGCAGCCTTTGGATTGTTATAGTCAAGCTGTGTGGCATGATGTACCTTGGCCTTTACTATTCTCAAGGTCACTGAATGGCACCCTCAACTGTACCAGTGTTCTTGTCATTGTGGAATTCAAGCTTTACTTCAGCTAGGTACAGTTGCATTTAACTGAGAACCTTGTTTTTTGTTCTTTTCCTTGTTATACTCCAAATACTTTGTCCTTCACAGAGAAAATTGATAGGTTAACTCCATACATATGTAGCTACTTACTGGCCCTTTTTTTAGAAAATAATGCAGGAGGATCAGATTAGATCCTGCTTTTGATGTTATTACACTAGGATATTTGATGTAATGAAAACAGTTTTTTCTTTTTCAAAGCACTCTTTGAATGAAATTGGTGAAAAAAACTTTGCAGCACTAAAGAGTAAGTCAATCTTGACCTAAATAAAAAAGCCAAGCCCAGGGAACAGTTGTGACCAGAGTTATTGGACTAATTCAAACACTGATTATGATTCAAAACACTTGGTCACCTATACTAGGCATTGCACAAATTCATGAACCCTAGTGATGTAGGCAATGATTCTAAAAAAGCAATGATGGTTGGATGGTGTCAAGTCTTGTTCCAAAAGGGTAAAATAGGAACTAGAGGTTGTAGGCTACAATAGTGCTACATCAGAAAATGTTGGAAGCAAATGCCAGAAGGATCTCCTACCATAACACTAAAGGTAAGAACTATTAGCTTCAGCTTATGTGCTGCACCTTTCCAGTTCTTGCAGGTTCTAACTTAGTAAGTGGTCCACACATTAGAAGATAGTTACCAGTGTTAAAAAGGTGTCAGAGGTAAAAGATATTGACTACTAGAGTCCAAGTCTAGTGTTGAGGGCAAGATAGGACTAGTCAACATAAGTTAACTAGAAGGAAAGTCAGAAGGGGGGTCAGAAGGTCAGAAGTGAATCAGAAAGACTAGTAGTAACTTAGTCAGAGGACTAGAGGTGATCTTAGTCAATATTCAGATTAGAGACTATAGTACAGAACAGAGCTACTTAAATACAAGTATAGCTAATTGTAATAATAAAAGCAGAAGTAGCAATGCTATACAGTACACCTTCTCATAATGAATAAAGCTGGGACCACTCATTTTCTATTCATTATGAGATTTATTCTTAACTACATGTGTGACAAAATGTGACTATGTGATGTGGGAAAATCTGATAAGGTGTGATATCATGAGAAAAATTGGTCCAGTGTCATTTGCTTTGCTTTCTGCACCTGCTTTCTATTCAGATGGATTCTATACTGACAAAGATGCTTTGCAAGGTCAAGGGATCTGCTAAAGAAGCCATGCTTGATGCAGAGAGCTTCCATCTGTTGACATAGCTCCATGACTTGTTTTGTGGTGAGTTCTGGTTCTGATTCTTCCTCTCCTTATCTGAATCATCCACTTCAATAGCAGTGCCAACCTTGACAGCCATCTCATGCTGGACAGTGGCCACTATCTCAATATCTCCCCCCTCAAATCTGTACTCAGAACCTCCAATCTTGCATCCCTCAACAGGATTCAACATCTCTTCCAACATCAATGGAATCCCAATGATATGCTTGTGCCCCTTCAAATCCTTCACAGTCTCAATGAGTTCAATTTTGATGTTGGAAAGCTGGGAGGGTGCTGAGGTAGTGGATGGTGTAGAGGATGTAGAGGACACTGTTATTGAGATGAGTGCTTGTGCTTTGGTAAGTTGCTCAATAGCTTCAAGAGCCTGGGGGAGTGTCAATGACAACAATATCACAAACTCACAGATGATATTCTATCCTTTTGACATTGCAGTTGCTTTGGGTGCTGAGTTTGCAGTATGATTGGGTGTGGAAATAGTCATCAAAGTTTGGGCAGAAAGTTAGATACAGGTATGATTCCAGCAATGTACAATGGTCTTAGAGGTGACAGTGGCCCATGCATCCTTCACCATTAGCATAGCCTCAAGTATATCAATTTTGTAGATGTCCCTTTCCCCAGCTTTGTTGAGATCAATTTCTCAAAGGCAGTAAGCTCATCAATAATGAGCTTTGACACAGCAGATAATTCCTGCATTGCATGGTTGCACAAATGAGGTAAGATTTGGCTTGAAATACTTGAGCTTAATGTTTCATGGCTCATAGTTAATGTAATGGCCTGAAAAGTTGTCAATAAGCATGATAATGTGGCAACCAGTGTTGCACATTTGTAGATCAAGCCCTTTAATCCATCTTTCAGTTTTTAGTTAGTGTTCACTCTAAGTAATCTTTAAAGTTGGGTGGATTGACTTACTCTTCAAAAAGCTCAGAATTCATCCATGCCTTCTTATTGTTGCAATAATAAAATCCTTGTTGCTGAGGAGATATCCTCTTGAAGCAGTGAGGTTTCTTGTATTTCCCTATGTAAACCAAAGGGAGCTTCTCACTTCCATCTGCATTACAAGCAACTCCTATTGTGATACAAAATTTGTCCTTCCTTCCACTCAACTGCTGGGTACAAAGACCTCAATCTGGCAGTGCACTATATTTTCAGATATGAGATTGAGGATTAATAAACTAATTTAAATCTGCTCAGAATGTGAAAAAGCTTGTTTCATCAAAGTTGAATCAATCTTTGGGAGCATAATGCTCTAGAACACCTTGCATGAATGACCATTCTGCTTCTACTGCAGCCAAATCAACTGAGCCAGCTTCCCTATGTAGACAATACTCCTTGATTTATATGTTCTACAGAAGGGTGTCACCCAACTGTCATCATGGAGTTGCTCAGCTGCTGGAACATCAAAGTCTGCCTCAAACTTTTGATATTTAGCAACAAGCATTGGCCCATTGACTACCTCTCCTTTCTCCTCCATATGCTTTACCCACAAAAAAAGGGCACACTCAACATGTGGCCTCTTGGAGGATAAAGCATTTGGAGTATCAGATGCACATGCTTTAAGCTCAGACTGACACTCTGGCTTTAGGTTTCAGGACAGAGAGACCTGAGAGAAAAGTAAAATGTCCTCAGCCCTAGTGGCAAAGTGATGGACAACAAACTTGAACATGGTCAGCCAATCATGGAGTGTGAGATTATGGCATGTCTTCTACTTAGCAGGTCATGCAGAGGACTTTGGGGCATTCTTTGGCTGCTTTGCCTGTGATTTGCATGGTTTGTAGGGTGCAGCATTGGTGTGAGGTTTACATGTAGGAACATGTTTAGACATGTTGAGGCTTGTGGGGAGGTGAAAGGTGGTAAAATAATCAGTTTTAGATATTTATTGTTCTGAAATCTCCTGTTCTTAGTCTCTTTCCATATGGATGTTTATGTATTTAGGGGAAAGTTCAATTAAAGATATCCAGATGATGTGTTTCAAGAATTTTTTACATATCTGATGAATATTTTACTTGTATTTGGTGTGTAATTGGCCCAAAAAGACCTCCATCATAATGAATAACTACCCTAAAAACCTATTCATTATTCATTATCCAACACTCCTGCATCCCAAGTCCATTCCAGCCAAATCCTATTCATTATAAGAATTATTCATTATGATTGTAGTCATTATGAGAAAGTGCACTGTAGTTACAAGGAATAATAAAAGTCCTTGACACATAATAAAAGTAACAGAAGCAAGAGCAGAAGTGTACTTGGAAACAGCAATTATATCATGAGCATCAAATAATAAAAACAATAGTTTGGAGATTAGCAATGAATGTAAATGGGCAGAAAATGTCAGAAGCATAGTGAGGGTGTAAAATGCAGAGTCAGAAAGTGTCAGATGATGTTGGGAAATATTGTAGATGTAACAGATGGAGACACTATGGAGGATACTGTGATCTAATAAGAAACCCACTTACTCATGAAAACCACATATTTTAGCTTAGTTAGCAAAAACCATCATTAAATGTCTAAGCTGTGTTAGCCAGGTCCTGTGGAGGAGCAGATGATGATCAGTAAGAAGTTGTTTAGGTGCTGTTCTTGCTGCATGGGGCAGTGAGATGGGAAAGGCTGCTTTGTTTGTTGGGGATGGAAGTCTGTATGATTTCAATTCTCACTCTTATTTGAACATAGCTGATAGGGATAAGGCTGAGCATAAGTTTAACTTGTGAGTATTCCCATGTTTTATTACTTAATTTATTAAGCCAATACTTATCACAAAAATAAAAAATAAAAAAATTCTGGAAGCACTTCATCCAAGGAATTTGGCTGCAACATCCAATTATTATTCTTGGAAGCTTGTTACAAAGAGGACATTCAAAAATAATATTTGGGTGTTGCAGTCAGATTGTACAGATAAAGAACTTTTAGAATTTTTTTTTTTGTATTTTTGTGATAAGTATTGGCTTAACAAATTAAGTAATAAAGCATGGGAATACCCATGAGTCAAAGTTGTACTCAGCCTTAGATAGGGATGGTTGCTAGCAATTGATATTGCAGGAACTGATGCCCATTATTCAGTCAAGGTTGAAGCCATTCACTTTCCTGCTTAACAATAAAGGCTACATAATTGAGTGATATGTGCACAGAAAGCATAGATTAGTAACCCCTTCGGCATCCAATTACTTTTTGAGCTTATTTTTCTCTTGCATCACTATATAAAGTTGTTATATACCTGTTACAATTCAGTGCTCACCATCTCTGGAACATTTACAATCAATCCCAGCACTTTCCTAACTTTCTGCTCATATCTGGGTTTACTCAGGTTCATTTCAGTCTATTTCAATTTTTTTGATCACTATGTTTCAGCCACAGACACTAATCCTTTTTGTAGTATATTCCTCTGTGATAACATTCTGTTTGTACTCTTTAGTTTTTGTCATATGCTTTCTTTCTTTTGACCTGCTTACTTCTCTGCTTTACTAGTATGTTTTAAGTACTTTGAATTATTACTCTGGATACTTATATTTCATAGTATTTAAGTACCTTGATTGTACTGTAGTACTCTAGTTTTTTAATTAACATCTCTACTAGTTGCTAACTAGTGGATAAGCTACCTCTAAACTATCCTTAACTAACTCCACTATTTTAGCCTCCTCTTATCATCATTATTGTGCTCAATGAGATCTCCAGTCAGGAAGTTGCATATCACACACCATCACCTCTGAATTAAATCTGCTAATCATCACCTGTAAATTGGACATTAGGAACAAAGGGGGCACAGCACATAACCTGAAGCCATCATCCATTTTCTGATCCCTAACTCTGATAGCACTCAAACACATTTCCAGAGATATCTCCAGAGTCTCCAGTTATTCTTTCTGTTCTTACCATGTTTTCTATCTGCCCAGAATTCCAGGTTATATCTGGAAATGTGTTTATGACAAAGTACAATAATGTCATTAAAGGGGACTGGAGAGGTCTATTGAAGGCACTCAAATATTTTGATGAATTGAAGTTGTGCGCTATACATACAAAGAAAGTGCTAGGTGAATTGCTAGATGATAGGTATTTTGTGGAGGTAGAGAAGATCCAGCTGATGGAAATTGTTATGGACATTCTGGATATGCCCCATGCACAAGAATACCTTTAGTTACTGGAAGATAATAGGTACATTGTACAGCAGTAAAAAATAGTCTGTAGGTGGCTTAATACCTAGTCCATTTTGCTCAAAACCACCACACACTCTTGATTTACAACAGTGTTGTTGCACATTTCATGTGAGGCTCATAGGTGAATCCCCACTAAGAAATGAAGTTGGCTGACTTTAAATGAGAGAAGAGGCACATTGAAGTCAATATTTCATCCTTTTTCCTCCAACCACATCACTTCTAGCTAGGTTTTACTTGTAGATAGCCTATCACATCAGGATTCAGGGCATGTGCCATGGTAGTGCTGTGTAGTGATGTCCTGGCTCTGGCCTCAGGCTCCAGGATGGGCCAAGCCAAGCCAAGCCAAATAAAGCTGAGACAAGCCTGGCCAAGCAACACAGCCTCACAGGGCTTTGGCCCAGCTTCAAATTTCATAAAGCCTGAGCTGTTTGGCCTGAGCCCTGGCTTTTCACTTCTCAAAGGCTGCTGAAAGCCACCTGATTTTGGATTTCAAGTCACATCCACAGTTTTTTTTTTTTTGTTGGATTTACATCTGGCACATTCTTGAAGAGGTCATCTCAGGCTTACTAATATTGCTAGTAATCATCCTAGAAAGCACTGACTCTGTAGTTATATTCTGTAGCTATCTATAATACTGTAGTATGTTTATATGGGAGTATATAAGGATCTCTATAGGAGGCCTAACCTGCAATGGAATTCAGCTATTTTACCACTACACAGCCTCAATTCACAATATTCTCCTTTGAAGAAATCCTATATCAAACATAGACATTTTGATGGCAGAAGATAAACACTCTCATGCACCTTCTGATCAAATCACTAACAAGGACAATGCTGGTGAAATCCAGCTGAAGTTCCACTGTATGCTCATGCTCATGCTCTTGTTGAAGAAGAGCATCATCAGCACAATGCAGCATCTAACATCCCTTTCACAACAACTTCTTGAACTCTATCTTATGACATTCCCACTACTGGCATCCCTATGCACAAAACCATATCCAAACAGAAACAGGCTAAAGCCATTGACATTAGCTCTAACAGTGGCTAATCAACATCTAAACAAAAAGGAAAAAATGAAGGCAAGAAAAAAAGCAGGTAAATTTTGCAATGCATTCATGTCTTTGCAAGTTTTATTAAACAGTGTCAGGATTCACTATATTCTTGGAATATACTTGACCCATTGTCAAGGCCCAAACACAGCTGGACAAGAAGGATGATACAGATGAGATACAAGTCCAATGATACATGAAGACACTAAACAAAGTAGGACATTGACTTTAGCTTATGTGCTGCACCATCCACTATCCTAGTCCTGTATTTAGAGTAACAAAGAATGAGGACAGAGGCTGGAGTAAATAATGAGGGCTCAGCTTGTCAACAAGAGTAAGAGTTCAGCTGAGATTCATCCAAGGGTTGGCCAGAGTTGCCAAAGGATTGGACAAGAGGTTGAGAGAGTATAGAGCAGGTATCAAGCCAGAAAGTGGATTGGCAGTGCAATTAAAAGGCTGAAGAACTACAAATCAAATACTACTACTTATATACTATTTCTAGAGATAAGCTATTTGATAATAAGTCCAATGATGATATACAAAGCATGTGGAGGTAGAGGTCAGGTCATAACTAAAGTGTGGAGAGAGTCAGATGAACAGAGAATATATGGAGACTAAGCTTTCTAACTAAAAGGCTTTGTGGATATGAAAGATAAAGGAACTTAAAATGAGACTAGTATGAAATGGAGACTTGATGTGGAATATCTGAAATGTGTAGTTAGCCAAGTTGTGGCCAACACAGCTGAGGTGTGGCTGATGTGGCTGAGACTTGGCTGCAAGGACTTGGGATTATGGCAAGTTGGGGTGTGACAGGATGGTTGACAAGTAACAGCTGGAACAGGATATGACACTACATCAGAAAATGTTGGAAAAATAATGTTGGAAGGATTCTCAAACATAATACTATGAATAAGAACCATTGGCTTCAGCTCATGTGTTGTGCCCTTCCAGTTCTTGTGGGTTCTAACTTAAACATGGTTCACATGTTGTAAGATAATGCCACATTGTTGGAAAGTCATCAGAGATGACCAAGAGGTATTGACAACTAGAGTCCAAGTCTAGTGTTAAGGGAAAGGTAAGACTAGTTAACATAAGTCAACTAGAGGGGAAGTCAGAAGGAAGTCAGAAGGACAGAAAGCAAATGAGACTTAGAATTTAGTTGGGAGACTAGATAGGATCTTAGTCAATATTCAGATTGGAGACTACAGTACAGAATTGAGCTACTTAAATATGTGTATTGCTAATTATAATGATAAAAGTGGAAGTAGCAATACTATGGATGTGAGGAATAATAAGAGTTCTTGACACATAATAAAAGTGGTAGAAGTGGAAGCAGAAACATAACTGAATGGAAGTGTACAATAGAAACAGTAATTGTTTAGTGAGCATTAAATGATAGAGGAAATAGTTTGGAGATTAGGAATGAATGGGAACAGGTGGAAGATGTTGGAAACATATCAGAAAATTATAACACAGTGTTGGAAAGTGTTGGAAGATGTCAGAAAAAACCACAGCTGTGAAACAGATCAGGTAAGCAGCAAATGATTTTTTAGCTGTTATTACTTATAAATTCTCAAAATGTATAGCCTGTACAAGCTCTAGACCATCTGAAATTCCATGAAATGATCAGCATTGCAGCACAAGCAACTGACAGCATGAAAATTCAAACCTACAAAGCTACTTGGAAATATATTGAGCTTTTCAAGAACAATCTTGCTGGTCTTAAAAAGCAACTTACATTACATGATATATCACTCCTATATTGCCTATAAATACTAACACTGTTTCAGAGCAATGCTGTGAAGTAAGAAGTTAACCTAGCATGTGATACATAGCAGGCAAGTAATCAGGATGTATATTTCACTGTTATAGGCCACCAAATTGAAGAAAAAGCTCCCAAAGTGTGGGAAATGAGAAGTGCTCTCTTTGGCTTCACAAAAAATGAACACCACACATGGTGTTTGTCTAGGTAGGGCATTGTTTAAAATTGTTAAACATCTTAGGATTGCACACAAAGTACATATTATTTCATCAGTTTAAGTAGGTTCAACATATTTTACTCCTAGATTGGATTACATGTGATAATACAAGTAACAACATCACAATGCTCAAGGATTTTGCATGGCATATGAATAGGTCTGATCTTCATAAGAATCTGAAGTTATGAAGCTACAAACAACATCATATTCAGTGTGGAGGGTGCCTCTCATGGTCTCATATTCTTACTTATTTGATATAGATGCCTTGCACATATTATTAGCCTTGCCACACAGGCTGTCATCAGCACATACAGCAAGAACAAGCATTATAATCCTGAGAATCCTGAAGAACATGAGTCTAATACCAATTGTGTAGTGCATGATGAGGTTGGGATTATTCATGCAATTGTGGTCAAGGTAGGTGCTTTGCATTGCTATAATCATTGTACTGTGGTTTATCTATCCCCCTGAAGCTTTGTTCTTCTGCTAAATACAAAGAAAAGTTTCTCAATCTTCAGTCCAAAGATGAAAAGACCCCCCTCACTCTCCTAATCAACATGGTTGTTTGTTGGTCATCAACATACATTATGCTTCAACATGCTGAGAGTCTGAGGAAGGCCTGTTTATTATTCTTCTTTAATGTGTATTCTCCATCTAATTGAGTACTAATTAGTATGTCAACCCATTTGTCTATGAAATTGCTTGTGATGAGCCAGATTGTCAAAGGAGAGCAAAGATCAATGAATTAGAGCTTATCAAGGATGAATGGAAGTGGGTTGAAAAATTTTAGACCTTTTAGCAGTATGTACTTATCAATATACTCAGAAAGATGCTAATATTTGTCATGATGTAGCATGCTGATCATGCACAACAAGCCTTCTAATTGGAGAACAAGTCTACCCTTCATCTTGGTCTTCCAGCTTTAGTGGCTCTTCATAAGGCTTGGCCTGTCAAGTCAGAACACAACAAATATATTTATTTTGTAGATGTGCTTGAGGCAGGCATCAAGAAAGTAGATGAATACCACCAGAAAATAGAAAATTCAGATGCTTATATATTTTCAATGTGTATGTTCTCTTTTTAATATGTCATTACTAATGCTTTACAGTTAAATTTCTCTAGTCATAAATTCTGAAACCAATATGTTGCACGTCAAAAAGCACTGGATGTCATGAATTCACCTTTTCTTTTGGCAATCATCATCATTATCTTATCTTGTCTTTTGGACTTATCACAGGAATATCTAATCCTGGGGATAACACATGGACACTGCATGGATACCATGAGGTGACTGTGCCCATGAGGACAACACAAGGCTCTATTCTTTTTATGATCAATCATTACTTACATTCAAAGGCCACAAGTGTCATATCCCTATACAGTGTAGTGTGTGCCATCTCCAGGCTGCTCACAATCAATCCTGATGCTTTCCCAACTTCCTGCTCATCTCCAGTGTTTACTCAGGTTTACTCCAGTCTGTTTCCATTTTTGTACTTATTTTGTTTCAGCCACACACTATACTTTTTGTAGTATGTCTCTTTCATGTTAACATTCAATTTGTACTCCTTAGTCCTT
>JASFDH010001917.1:0-12732 GCA_036937195.1 Nidularia pulvinata
GCGTCTGTGCCCCTGGGGCTAATATGTCTTGGTTCCGCTCTCGCACGATTGCATGTCCCGAGGAATCAGTGGGGAACATTACCGATTGGCGCCATTTCTTGTTTGGCTGTCGGGAAAATGCTCATTATGCCTGTGTTTTCTGTTTTCATCTGCGAGTCGTTCCTCCTGAAAGTTGGTGTCATTCCTAAAGGTGACAAAGTTATACGCTTCGTTTGCATGTTTGTCCTCGTTTCTCTCTTGCCGCATTTAATTTATCTTAACCCTTGCATCGCAGTTTCTTTTCGTGCCTGCCTACTGCCACCACGCAGGTAAACTTTATCTTGATTTGTGTCCTGGGAGCTCTTCCTGATGCTAAAATAGGTTTTCCTTACTCAAGTGTACAGTGGTACCGGGAGCGCGGAGCATCTCTCGGCTTTCCTTATCCCACAATATTTTCTCATGTTCTTTTCCATGACTGCACTCACAGCTTATGCGATACAGTTAATTTTCTGATCTCGCTCGGCATGGCACTACGAAATAATAAATTTAGAAATTTAGCCAATACAGGCTACATAGAACAGGTACAGAGTTGATGAATCAGATTTCACTACTATCGGTTTCTCCTAGAATCTACTACATCCTAACGTCACGCATGAAATGATTTTCTAATAACTAGGTAGTAAATTCAACAGCATGAGAGATCTCCGGTATTTAATGGCGCAACTAAAACTAGACTGAATCGAGATTCATTCATCCCATGCTTTCTCCAACCTCAGTAAATCATCCACAGTATTTTCCAGCGTCTGTCTCCAATCAATGTATTCAGTCATATGCAATATATCTTTGGCACGCGTCGTGTCAATCGCCGCCACAAATTGTGGAAGTGGAGTGAAATAGTCAAGAGCTGGAAATCTGCCTTTCAGCTCAGGCCGAACTCCTGACAGGTAGTGAATGGCCTCTTTCCAGCTGAATGGACCGCCTGAAACCAGGAACCGTTTGGCTTGCTTTATTTTCTGCTCTGGTGCCTGCAAGCAAACAACATGCGCTCTGGCTGCGTCTCGAACATCACAAAAATGTGGCGGAAGAAGAGGAGGCATTGCACCTCCGAGTAGTCTGTATACAGTCCCGTTACTACCCAATCAGTTCCTGTTATTCGGTAAGGGGAAATGTTCGGCGTAAGGTCCATACAGAAATGGAGGATTGACTTGGATATTACATTAGGAGACTTTCGCTCGGTATAGAACTAAATAACACATACTTGATGCAAGGTCAAGTATTGGATGCTCCTCCGCAAACTTCCACGCTGCTCGTTCTGCTAGGATCTTGGAGGCTATATAGATATATAAAGCATTATGCTTGCCATTGAGAAGCTCTTCTTCATCCACTTCACCCCAATCTAGAACAAGGGAATCAGGCATGAGAATTACAGAAGTTGACGTGTGGCATAACCTTTTTCTGTGATAACCGCCTGCTGGAAGGCTCTCTTCAACTCCGCTAAAGAAAATAGATGAACGGATGATATATGAATAGACAGACTTTACACACGATCTAAATTTGCTCCAAAGCTGCTTGTGAGTACAACTTTGCGAGTACTGGCGCCAACTGCTTGACGAAGAACATTCAGAGTTCCCTCTATCGCAGTCTAACCATAAATTAATACGTGTGCCTTTCTGGCGATGACACTAATTGGACTACCTTAAATTTATCTTTTGGAGATGCAGTAGCACTGGCCAACGGCGATGCGACATGTATAATTGCTTTAACCCCTTAAATTTACACAAAGCATGAGTAGCACATGGTTGCACATATAGGCGAAATAAGAACCTTTCAGTGCATCCGTCAGATCCCCAGTGGATATATCGTCAATTGACACTAGCTCCAAAAAGGGATAGACCTTCCCAAGAGTTTCCTATAGGACACCTAATTTGCTGCTCCGTACAGTGCTGCAAGCATATATGCTCTAGTGATGAGATCCCAAAGTCGCATATGTGAGTGGTGTTAACACACCCACGAACAGTATAACCGCTGTTAAACAGCTGGAGAGCCACATGTGATGCAAGAAATCCGGAAACACCAGTAACCTGGTGCAATACTTCAGCATTTGATTTCAGATATTTGCCGCTTGACGTACCAGGACAAGAGGTCTGATGGTCATGTTACTCTTAATCTTGAATTTTGTTCGTACAGATGACTATGAGCTTGTGATGCTCCGAGTATGCAAAACTCCAACACAGCTTTGGGGAAGATTGTCTTTCCTAGGGAGCTAAATGTGCATATATATGGTGTTGGTATTAATGGTCAAAAAAGTTACAGAAATCTGGGCTAGACTTCCCCGAGGCCCGAGATATCATGACTGAGCAGGTGAATCGACTTGGATCTGAAGATAAGCAATTGATAAGCCATAGATAAGAAATCTATGAGATTATGACTTACAGCACACCAAGCCGTTCGAGTTTTCTGACTGTACAGTACACCGATGGAGATGGCATCGATGTATTTAGACGACGTCCATAAATCTAAGTCATTTATAATGAGTAAGCATTCAATTGCTGACGCATTCGCCTCTCAATATACTATTCAATCAACTATGTATGTCATAGTATAGTTTGAAAGAGAAGCCTTTTAATAAACGCTGGATATTCTGCAGATTTCTCGAGAAGAGATACCTGGAGTCCTATCAAACAAGCGAATTTAAAGGCTGCGTTATTAATAGATTATGCAGACAGCAACCTGAATCTTGTTCTTTACGCACACATATCAGTTCGGGAATGAAGAACCAAGGTATATCATGAGACTGCCTACTCTGCGGTCGGGCACAGCGTTTAAAGCTCGATGAACATGAACATTGAAAAGGCTGAACCTTTGAAGCTTGAACACGTTTGAACAAGGCAACCCGTGGCCAAATCGCGGCTGGAAGTTAGCAGGCCTCGGCATCTCGTCAGCAATTTTCTTACACCTGCCCTTAACAGTAAACGCACGGACCATCCTCAGGAATATAAAAGCTTCCTTGGAGCACTTATTGTTTCTTCAGAACATACTCAATCGGGATCTGTTTACAGAAACTGACCGAGTCTCGCATTTTTACAAATGCCGCATTCTTCATATCCACTCGATGACCTTCGCGCTCACTCGTTATACCGAGAACATGGCACCGCGCAAGCGGGGTCTCGAGGACGTTTGGTGAGTTCTTTGGATGTGCTTGCAGAAGTCGTTTGAGGAACTGGTCCGCGAGTTGAGCGTCTGTCTGATGGATACCTTTTTTTAATGTAGTTCATTAGCAATTCGTTTACTTGAACAATATAGTTGTAGTTTGAAGTGTAATTTCATACGTCTGAAAAGTCCCTTGAGTCGTGGCGTGGTTACTAACGTTGTCTCGGAATAATGGTGCTTCTAGAGGTCCATGTTTCTCAGAAGATTAATACTGTGGAATTTGTGGTTTGAGGTATATTTAAATGCGGACTGACTATGACTAATATCAGTTAACCGCTAACATCCGCTTTCTTAGATACTGGATATAGCGTAGCGCGTTGGAGATAGGCAAGTAACATTCGTTAGCAGCATGTTCATACACGACGATGCATCGGAATCAAGTGACGCAAGAGAGGATAGCCAAGGTATACAAATGGGATATTGAATAAAGTACAGCAATTGTTCCAGTAGGGTACTAAGCAAGGTCCGAGTAGAAATATTTGGTAGCTTAAAGTTATTGATAAAAAGACCAAAAATCATTGGGAGGCTTTGATAAGATCGGCCGCCTTTTCAGCGACTCCATAAAGAGTGGAAGATAAGTGGGTACTGATCTGCATAGGAAGAATAGACGCATCGACAACCCGGACATTGGCGGTATCATAGACCTTTAGCTGTGCATCGACGACTCCTATAATCGTAGGCATGTTGTAAGCATGCGTGGTTTACGCAAAAAAAGCAGAAGATTGAAGACGTACCTCCAAGACTTCGCTTCATCATAGAAGCAGTTCCGATGGGATGCGCGACGGATGCAAATCCATTTTGAATCCAGCTCTTCCACGCTTGGTCGGTGCCCCGCTGGGAGTTGTCGGGTACTGCATTCCCGGGAATCGTTTCCCCGGTTGAAAGGGAGCTGGTCATCATAAGTTAGCGAGACAACTTGATATTACTTGAGAAGAACCTTACCTCAAAGGTGGGCTAGTGAGGATCCTGCGGGCTAATCGAGCCCCTGCGACTTGGATATCCAGGTCAAGGTCAACGCTGAAGTAATTGACATTTATTTGAGGATACGTGAAAGGGTTGTTGCTCTGCGAAAATTTGCTTGATTAATGTTAAACTGCCCAATTCCAAGTTCCATTACTCACCTTAACCTTGACAGTGCCCCTGCTGAACGGAAGAAGCTGCCACATGATGATGCCCAAAGCACTATTCGATAAGGTTGGTCAAAGGTCTATTGACGACGTAAGTGGTTTGTAACGTACTCAGGATAACCGGTGTCATAGAAGAGCTCAACAATGGGAGCTAACGCGGGTGGATGAGCGAGTGTCACAGAAATTGAACATGATTACCCACCGTTGTTGTTGATGATCAGATTTGCTTGGACCTGGAAGATCTGCTGTAAGGCATCGGCGGACAAAGCAGAGCCCGCTTGGGAGGAAGCCCACGAGGATATGGACGACTGGATTCGGTTGACGATGGCCGTGGCATTGCTTCCAAAAACTTGATAGAGATTTGGAAATGCAATGGCGTCAGAGGGGCCTCGGCCATCAGGATCGAAACCATTGCTAGCAGCACCGAGGGAATTCATGGTCTACATGAACGTTATAAATATTTCAGAAAACAAGAAACATAAACTAAGGCTCACTTGTTCTTGCAAATTCTTTCCAACGGTTTTCAGATCAATCAGAGTTGTAATTCCAAGAGGACCGAGGACGCTGGAATCTCCTATTCCTGAGAGCTGAAGAAGAGCGGGCGTCTAATGTTCAATCACATTGTAAGCAAGCGAAAAGCGGCTTCATAGACGAAAGGACGAACTTGAATGGCCCCACCAGCAACGATAACTTCTCTCCTTGCCATTGCCGTGTACCTTGTCGAGCCACCACTTGAAGGTCCAAACTCTACACCAGACGCTTGCATGGGAATAGTAGTGTTCGCCCATGTGATTTTTGTCACCTAGCACCGGAGAAAACAGGCATAAGGAAAATATTTATATCTCAATATATATTCAAGTGGAAGGCTGACCAGCTGGTTAGTCAATGTGAGCCAGTTGGTTCTCTGGCTCTCTACTGGCGTGAGATATGCTTGCACGGATGATGAGCGATGATCGCTATCATGCCAATTCATCGTCTAGCGAATATAAAATTAGTACTATTGGCACCTTTGTGATGAGATGTGCATACCAATGGCGTAATGGAAACGCAGTTCGGCGTGCCGCCGTTGAGGTCCTTGAAATGGCTAATACCAGTGAGACCAACAATGGTATCCACAAATGCTGGCTGCTGAGGGCCGCCGTACATAGCGTCGGGATATGTAACTTGTACAGGGCCTGATGTTCCATGGTAAGAAGCAATTGACTGGGCGCCTTTCGCAGCCTGTTGGCTATTGGGGGCTGAGAATGTTTCCGACTGGAGCGAACGATATTCAGGAGAATATAAAGACAAATGTATATCACTCCTAACCTTTTTCATATAGCTCCATAGGCCTTGCCAATTCCAGCCAACGCTTGCCTCAGACGATTCAAGTAGAGTAGACCAGGCATCGTACTGTGCGTTGAGCCCCCTCGTGTAATGACCACCATTGATAGAAGCTATGCGTTACTGTTTAGATCATAAAGCAAATCAACTCGTACGGAAGGAACTTACAACTTCCTCCAAGTGTCTTCCCGCTAATTACAAAGGCTTCAGAAATCGCAAGCGTGAAACTTTAGTTCACTTACCCATGTATAACGCGTTGATTTTCGGCCATCCATGCCCAGTCCAACGGAGTATTAAAGGCTTGACTATAGGCGTATAAATCATAAACGCGTTGGTCGTTCCTATTATCTGCGCCCGCCTCGACGAGCAGTACGGTTATGGCTGGGTTCTCGGCCAATCGAGCAGCAACAGTTGCACCAGTTAACCCAGCACCAACGACGATATAGTCAAATGTCTGCCCATTGGCCGTAGCAGGGTTAGTTGTGACTCCACCTGCACGCTTGTTGAGCGAAGGAGAGGCGTGAACACAAGATGAGAGCCCAAGAGCTATTCCTATACAAGAGGCGAGAGATAGCATGGGGAATTCGGAATAAGTATCATATCTCCACAGGCGGCTTTATATCATAATTGTGATTGCGAGGAGCTCGCAGGGCTGAGATAAGTGTATTTGGCAGTAGGTATAAGTATAATGGGCCCATAATGCGCAGGGCCGCGATGAACGTCAAATGCTCTAGGCTGTAAGGGCGCGTTTCAGTGGAACCCCCGACAACGCCTCCAGAATGTACGGCATGTCCCCCAAGTAATCCATAGCCAGGAATAACTAGATGCAAGATTAGCAGTGCGCTTCACTCGCGTCTCCAGTGATATCACAGAAGGTTTGAGCAGCTTGACCTGGACCAGGAAGCTTCCGAAGAAGCTGTTACCGACGTTCGCATAGATCGACGTAGTGATACTAATAGCGCCCTGCAGAGGGTTGTGGTGGTGGTGAACGACAATGTGCACGCGGTTCCCGCCGTCCGGAGTTCGGGTTTGTGGAAGCCGACCGGCCTCTCAACGCCGACCTGGGACCTCGGTGACCCTGGGATCACGCCATCCAGGGCGGGAAGTTCTGTCAACGGACCATCCTTCTCAAGATCATTGTCAAGCTCGCTGCAAGTCGCGATCTGCTCACCAGTTTCGTTGCTTATATCTAAGCACCTCTGGGGCGCCTGCATCTCAAAACTATCTCTATCGCTTGGGGGATGGAGTTGGAAGCAGCCGTAATCTGCAGAGCCGGAGCTACCTGCTCGAACGATGCCGTCGTCTTCGCTATCCGTTGCCAGCGATTCCCGTTCTCTACGGGGAGGCGAGGGATAAACAACGTCAGTCTCTGCTGTGTCTAGGTCCGAGCTGTGGAAAGAGGACAATCATTTCACTGGGAGCGACGGGTTATTACTTGTGAGTTTTCGAGAGATTCCCAATTGTTGCAGACGATTCTTGCCTGATTTCTAGCAGCAAATGGTATGTATAGAATTCCAAGGCGTTTGGTTTGGGTTTAACGCTGATGAATAGGACGGCTCGATCCGGGACTAGTAGCTTAAGCTATACTTAGCTCGTCGATGCACAGAGTAACCTGGATCTCCCGGAATCGTTGCTCCTGTTGACAAGATCTGGAAGTCTGGAAAGGGCGTCTGGATGCAATCTGACTAACTGTGCTCTTATCCCACACGCTGTCCCCAGTTGGGCCAATTCGATTCCCCGGTAGCTCACAGACCTCGAGGATTAGGCCGACAGCTGGACTCTGGTTTGTTGCCTCGATCCTACGTATGGTCATGCATGACTCCTATTCTGTTGGTTAGGCTCATCTGCGTGGCGTGCCACAGGTCCAATTCGGTGTTCTTTGCATATGGATGGGTACTTGAACTACTTTCATAGGTAAAACGACTGCTTGCACTAAGCACTCGAAGTTCCAGAAGAAAATTTATTCTTTTTGACACATGTTTCGCTGGAGAGTTGTGACGTCGCTTTTGACGTGCTGTGTAAGGCGGCGCACGACACGCAATGGCGATCTCCCGCTGAATAGTCTCCGAACGAAGGGCTTTATTCGTATGGAGAGACGACAGTCTGACTCAAGTGGTTCCAGGGTTAACTCAATGACGTGGCCGACGAGGACCGGTACATCCCGTCGTTTTATCCATTCTCTTGTCGATGACGCCCCCGAACAATTAAACAAAGACCCACCCCATATCTGCAACGCGTGCTTTGGATCTAATGTCGAATGTCTATGATTAAAATGCCACCTGTCCGGCGTGACCGTTTGAATGCGCACGCCTCTCCCCGCTCCTCTATTTGGCCCCATGGAATCATTTCATTTCTGATCGACGAGTTTAGGATATAAACTTTTTGCCAAGATAGAATATGAAGGGCAAGGTGGTGCTCCTCATCTGTGACAAAGCGAGAGTCTATTCTATGGACGTAACGTAATCGAGCTCCCACATACGAATCCGTTTTTCTCGAGGTATACCCACGCATCGAAGGCGAATGGAGATGCGCTGGCTAAACGTGAGCCCATCAGAAGAAAGGAACGCGGTGATGAAAGTTCTGCTTTCTGTGGCGCGGCCAGTAATGCAACTTAGCGATGTCGACGTAACGAAATGGAAGGACCTTGCCTGAATACAGTTGCTACAAATCGGTCTATCGATCCACGTTCCACTGTGCAGTTTACAACCACTGCGTCAATTAAACCCCTCCCTCCTCATTCGGCCGGAAGCCCTATGCTTGTGATTCCTGCAATTCGAAAGCGAAGACGAAACGAGATGGGGAAATCACATCTATATCATATTGATAAAAGGAAAGCAATGTGCGTATGGATATGCATTATGAACAAAAAAATGTATAGCAGAGCAAGCGAGCGAGGCAAACCGGACTGGAAACTAAAAAGGAAATCCACAATAACAATCCCTCAACAAGAAAAAAAAACACTCGATGACGGAAAGAGTCCCAAATCGGGCCTAGATGCAGTTGTCCGTGTCTCATGATGGAGGCGACGTATGTTCGTTGTTCGTGCATCATGATCATCTACAGGGCTTGGTACCGTCAATCAAGAGCATAACCATCTGGATGCGTGGGGGAAGAATGTAGGAAAGACGCCCGCCCGGCTCCAGGGGGGGAAGAGGGTTGAAGATGGGAATTATACCCCGGTACACTGCGGATCTCTGGTATTATTGCAGCAACGACCTGGTGATTATCATTGGCAGTCTCCGTCGTCGTCGAATCTCTCCTGGCGCAGTAGGCCTGATACCTAATGGCCATTACTGTTCCCTTGCTTGTGACCCCCGTCGAAGTCTGACCTGGCATGGCGAACGGGCTCGGCCCAAATTGGCTCGAGCGCCTGCGCACCCCCACCCGTGGAGTGGGCTCCCAACTCCGGGTGGAAGTGGGACCCCATCTCGGACGGGAGCGAGCCGGGGTAGGAGGAGCTGAGGTGGTCCCCCTCCCGGCTGTAGTGCATCAGCGATGCCGGAGGGATGGGCGATGAGCCTTCGGTGCTCGTCGTGTGGGGCGAGCTGAACGTCAACGATACGGCGGAGTGCGGGCTGTGGTTGAAGTCGAGATAACTTTGCAATTAGTTGGGGAGCTACTAAGCAAGCGGCTTTGTGGGCACGAAAGAAATATTCGACTCACTTGGAGAGTATGCTAGACTCGCTCCCGCCCCGCGCGAGACAGTCGTCGGTCTGGCGGTGGAGGTACGCGGCTTCTGAGAATATCGCGCCGGCATCTTCCCGCCCGAAGCTGCTGGCACTTGTGAACGAGATAGCGGACGTGGGCTCGTCGAATCGCTGTGTCGTTTCGGCCCCTGGGAGGGTATAGCTGATAGACATGGGAACCTGGCAATCTCCCGTCTCCCTGTTCTCCCATATTTTCATAGGGGAGCGCATGCGACGCAGGGGAATCTCCTCCAAATCCAGATTCGGGGGACGCGGGCGGGCGGACCGGTGTTCACCTATACTTTGGGAGGATATTGTCCCTGAGGGACGCTGACCATGCAAGGAGGGCGACGAACGCTTCCCCCCATCCGGCGGCGTGAACGCTATGGAGATTTTCCGTGACTGGGAAGAAGGCAGCCTCGATAATTCGCGGCTCTCGCTGGAACTGCGCCGCGGAGCCATGTGCACGTCCTCCGGGATCGACGTCGAGTGTTTGCTTTTGGGTTTGTTCGGGCCGCGTACTCGTCCCTCCTTGGCGTATTCGCAAACGAGACCTCTGCTCGCGCATCGCCCGCACGGACACTCGCCAGTACACTAGAAACCCCGCCGATCGTTTTCATGTAAGCATGGAGCCTCATGGTAGAGAGAGGGCTCATACATACCTTGGCTTTCCGTGCTCGACATTTCTCGCAGGCTTGGGCCGTGCGCAGGCGCGGGTGTTCTGGCGTGCGATAGAATATACCTGTACTAGGATCGAGGGAGCCTGCTAGATTCATGCGGAGCGTATTCGCCTGTACATCACTGGTGGGATGCCGTACAGGCGGGGGTGTCAGCCGCGGGGGTGGAAATTGTGATGCGCTAGGAAATCCCGTGCTCCATGGTAGAAGCGTGTTTGGCATGATATCTGTGGGGGGAGAATTGTCGTAGGAGGGCCAACTCTGTGGGGAGGAACGGTGGTGGGAGACGGGTGGGGGATCGTATTGGAAATGGGTGGAATATTGTGGATGGTGGTTGAGGCCGACAATATACTGGTCGGCGTCCTCCCTTGGGTCGCTGTGTGGGTGGCTGGAGATGAAGCGGGTAGTTATAAAGGGGTCGACACGGTAGAGGCTGTGGGATTCAAACTTCTCGGGGGGAGTGGGGGGAAAGTCATAGGACTGCTCTGAAAAGCCCAGGCGTATGAAGGGAATGGCGTTGGGTGCAGAATTATTGTCATAGGCGTTGGGGACGGTGTTCTCGGAATCATAGGACATTTTGTGTTGGAGGGCTGGCGAAAGAGAAGCCTCGGAAAGAGTGATCTTGAATAGAATTTATTGGCATTCAGTTGGTCAAGTTTGCACATGATGTCTAAGTCATTTCAGGTCACAGGCATCCTCCGGCGGGACCATCAGCCTTTTGAAGACGATCGAGCCCGATCCACAGCAAGCAGGGAAGGTTAATGGGTTGCTGCTTAAATCTCCTCATCACCAGCCACAGGCACGCGTGTATCTCAACCATTCGTCTATTCTTATGAGCATAGCAATGTGCAGACATGGCTGCTGTTTTTACCCCATTTCCCGCCTTGTAATCGCCCATGTTTCACTCCCCCACCCTGCCTGCATTTGGCAATCTGTCGGATTCTGAGGACCAAATTCAGTTTTGAGTTTAAATTCCGCGAAGTACCCCGGCTGCCTTATTTTGAACGCCGAGGGTGCAGTGCCTAGTCTCCCAATGTTTCAGCGCAGTGCCCCGGAATCTCTTCCTTGTCCTCCTCCCTAGTAAATCAATGTCCTCACACAGTTGACCCGGTAGTATGCAGCATGGCATCACGTCCCATCATTCTCTTCTGGCTGAATTTACTATGTCATACACTCGCCGCTGTCGACCTCTATAATGCACGAGTACCAAGGAACCGACGTGATCAAGCATTAGCCACCTAATTTGAATTTCTCTGATCCACCTCCACGTTTCTGTAGATATACAGCGGTATATTCACTGCTATGGGGCATCACGAAGTGTAACCTTTTGACGTTTCCGTCTAGAAGAGGACACCGCGTGCTCGCGCAAAAACGAGCCCTTGGATTCTGCATGGGTGCCACCTGCAAGCACAAAGAGCGATAGTAGAGCTGTAAGAAAGGGGGCACTCTGAATAATGTCCCAAAACCTTAACCTTACCTTTGCTGTGCCCTTGGATCGGTCTATCGTGCCGCGTACACTGACAGAGACGGATAAGCTCCTGTTAATAAGACCCCTTCGCGGGAATGCCCGACTTGGGAGCTCTCTCTGAATCAAAACGTTAGTCTCGTAGCGATCTATAGCGTCCATCGAGATTCAGTTGTGTCGGAGAAGTTTAAAGATGAACAAACAAGCCTTTCAACCACAGTATCCACGAACAACTGATTTCCACATTCGCAAAACAAGAAACCTAAGAATCGAGCGCCTCAGCCACATGCAGTAAAAAAAGATGATTGTTACAGCTCACATACGTCGAAACTGCGATTGGGAAGTTGTCCGAGGAAGTAACAAGAACCGCACCGATAATTTCGGCCGAGAAACAACTCTAACCGAAATCTGTTTAAACTTACAATCGTCTTCTATCAAGAACTTGCGCGCGTCTTCAGCGTTAACATGCAGCTCCGTGGTGGTGTCTTTCCAGGAGAAAAGAGCAGGCCATTTCAGCCCAAAGCGCTGGCACCAGTTTTCTCCACCACATCTCCACAGAGGAAGGTGACGACGCCCTTTGCTTCTAATCCTCCTTATTCCAACACCTTTGCCGCACTAATCGGTACCCCACAACGAGTCGTAAGTGACGGACTCATACCAGTACGTCAGTCGGAGGGCACCATGATTCCATAAGCGTGTTCGTATTTGACTCGGTACTCGTCTAATAGAGCTGCCTGACTATGCTCGCCGTTGGGTACGTGTTGCTCGCAGGAGACAATCTCGGTGCAGGTTCCCGACTGCCGAAAAGCTAGAGCATCAGGAGAAAATAAGAAAGGCAATCCTACTCAAGGTATTCCTGCATGCACCGTTCGTTTATTCGGAGAACGACACGTATTTCCGATTTCGCCAGGGTGGAACATGGGACAATATGAAAAGCGGGTCTGTGTCATATTGAGTACGCATTTGTCATCCCATATGTCCCACCAGGACTCCGGCGGTCCACTGTTAATCCAATGAAACCGCCGGCGGTTACACCAGGATATCAATTCGAATCACACTCACCTGCCCCTTGCATGCTAGTACAATGACGGTGGCGTCGTCTGTACAAAATTTATCTCCCCATGATCTCATCAGAGCCAGTCCTTTCCGTTATACAGGTGCAGAGTGCTGGGTCTTGAATTAACTTTCCTATTCCTCCGATCATCATCAGTGCTTTGATCACGATTTATAGCGAAGATGATTCACTTGAGGATGCGCGAAACTTT
>JASFDH010001918.1:0-12722 GCA_036937195.1 Nidularia pulvinata
TGTCCAAAATATTTGCATACTGCCCAAGCAGCTTCACTTCCAGTCAGCCCTTTGTTGTATGTATCTATAAAGCATCAAGACTAATTTGCAAAACTAAATGAGTTGAGTCTGAAATCAGCAGCATCAGGCTCTTGAAAGGAAGTAGTTGCCCTGTTTGCAACTGGGGTGAGATGGATCTGCAAAATGGAGAGGTTTGGTGCTTATTCTTAAATAAAACATTGGATCACATATCTTTCACACATTTCTTATTTATTGTCAGATTTTTATCAAATTCTATGCAATTCTATGGACTCATATTTTGTATAAATGTACTTAGAGGTTGGTAAATGAGCAATTTTGTGGATTTTTACTCAATATGGGCGCTGTTGTGATTGTCACGTGACACTGGAACGATTTGCAGGTCCGCTACTTTACCAGCATATGACTTGCTTATGTAACATTATGACTAAGCAAATGTTTCAAGGAGATCAAGCGACGCGTAAGTTGCCGGTGGCGTGCTTCGCACGCATTGTCCCATTCTTTATAGATAGATATCAATTGCCGCCCCATCATCAGAGCTTTGACGTAGAACGAGGCAGGCGTTTAAAGCTTCAAGAGTAGGCGCCTGTTTATATGAGATTGACCAACCATATGATTTAAGGTGATCCATCACTAACTTCGTAAATTTCACAGAACCATTGTGCATGCTATATATCGTGACATTAATGTTCGACAACCATGTCGATGTCTGCGTGCGGTATTCAATACCGGTTCTTCAGCTCTCTTTCTCGCCAAAAATGCATCTTAGAAAACCAAATTCTGAATGAAGACAATGTTCACGTATAAAAGACGCTCGCCTCCGGTGATGACTTTCAAGTCCTCTGTGGGTCCTCAGAGTTACAACAGAATATTTATTCAACGATGACCTTCAACTTCCGAATGGTGAGCAACTCTCTGGAGTTAGTGCCAGATATTCCATATTGAATAAATTATATACTACTTCAGTTCTTGGTTACATTGCACTCTCCCTCCTGATCAACCTTTCCCTTCAGCAATTTCAATTAGCGATTACCTACTCCGATAATGGCATTGCGCTCGACTGCTTCAGATTCGTCACTACCTTCTGTACCCAAGCTAGCGAGTGACAACGAAAAGAGTGGGAATGGGATTAGAGCATGTCGAAGAGATAGTGGGATGGAACGTCCATTAGTGGGATAGGAATAATCAATAGTGGGATAAATTTCTTCGTTAGTGGGATGGTCATTTTCTGTTAGTGGGATGTGTCAGCGCTGTCTTATGCCGAATTTCTTCCTGCCGGTATGCCGCTCAGTGGTCTCGTTGTAGAAATGATTGAAAATATCATTTGAGTACTCGGACTGCTATCTCCATAAAAAATAATATGAGTTATATTTCAGATGACATTTAAGCGCTTGGTATCGCAAACTTTAGTACTACTTATTTTGACATGCCCTGCGTCTCATCATCCTCATAGAACCATCGATCCTTCACAGCTGTCTTCATTTTATCGACTGGCGGGGTATTTTTAATTTCCGCTTGCATGCGCTTCAGTTCAAGCGTGCGCGTGCTTGTACGACGAGCACTGGGGTTTGCCTTGCCAATGACGCTCGATTTCTCACGCGCGCGTTACCATTGTCTGACTCGTAATATATTCAGATTCTGACTCGTAAATATTTCAATGGTTAGTCGGCATTCTGAAGCCAAAGTCTCTGCGGAGTTATAAAATGTTTCAAACAAGCCGCCCTGCCTATCCCACTATCAAGGCGCAACCCCACTATTAAATTACAATCCCACTATCTATACTATTATACTATAATCCCATTCCCACTACACTCGTATAGCCTCCAAGCTAGCGAGGCGCGGTAGGTCTCATTTCATCTTCACTAAACTATTTACGCTGACAGTATTTTATACCTAGTATAGTGGTAACAACTACATCGCCCGTTGTTTCAGTGATAATGGCAATAAATGCCAGTCCACTGCGAAGATAACATGCTGGTTGAAAGACTGATTGCCGTTTTATTTCTCTATAGCGATTTGATTGCGTGGTACAACCACGTTAGTGTGGCCAGTGACACACCCAGCGTCGCCAACTGTGAGACAACTCTCAACACGGTCATGGCGTCGTGTCCATCTGTAAGCCTCAACATTTTCAGTCATTATTTGCCCGGTTTTACTCATAGTTCTACAGGGCGGTTCCGGCAAATTAACCCTAACAGAGGCCAGTGTGGTGGAGATGAGGCCGATGGAAATCTCTCTTAGTTTTGCTACTCCTGTTATTGAGAATGCACAGGCATTTTAAAGTTATACATTGTCTGAGTATTTGATGTCTCGCCTTATCGATAATGTATTCAAACTACGGCTTTCCGACTTCATATTATGACCAATTTCAAAACAGATTCAATGCTCTGAATCGTCCTGGAAGCTGATCATACTTGCCTGGGATATACATCAATGCAGTCACGAAGAGCGGCCAAGTTGGTTTATCATTCGTAACATAGCATATTTATATGTTACCGGGTACTTGATTCGATAAGAGGGAATGTTCCAGAGAAAGTTGCTTTGACCTTAAGGTTCTAAATGATGCTTTAGCACATATATTCCACAAGCGTTGATATTTTAAAGATGCAAAAAATGGATATTTACAGGGGATGATGTTTTAAAAGGATGCAGTGATGGAATAATCTTACCTTTCTTCTCGAAAGCTCAGGTACCAATACAGCTGCTGTCTGCTGTGTATACGTGTTATAAAACCATACGGCGCAGAGATAGCCCTTGAGTACATACAGCTAGGGCTAATGGTGAAAATTGCAGACTCAGCCTTATGGCCGATATGATCCCGGACACTGAGTTCCACGGATGTTCCTGTTGATTTTAAGGTAAATATCCGGACAGAGTGGGGTGTGGAGAAATGAAGAAACCTGCGGCTAAATTGACCACCCATGTTAAAGACGTAGAACGCGTGAAGCCCAAGTCCTCAAGTGGAGTTGCATTAGGCTTGTTTCCAGGAAGGACTCTGCGATGAATTCAAATTAGCAACAGAATTATACATTATATTTAAGACTTACAGCTGCAAATACGATTGTGACATCCATAAATGTTAGAAAGACCGTCGACAATCAAATGTACAAACCACAGAGTAAGGGGCTATATAAATTATACATCAGGGATCGGTAATAACAAGATTTTATACACGAAGACAAAACATACCAACTCCTCCAGACCAAGTTAGAAGAACAGGTTCGCATTGTACAGCGTTCACCCTGTATAGCAGCGCAGTTAGTCTTTGCTTCGGATGGAGGGAAGAGGAGCATTACTTACGGAGTATTGATAGTTAATGCCTGCGCCAAACTTCCGGCGGCGAGAGCTAATACAGCGAGTGAGAACTTCATAACGCGAGCTTGTTAATATGGGAAAGAATGCCAAAAAGCAAAGGGGATCTTATACGTATTTTCTCACTATTTATACTTTACGTCGAAGAGGCATGCGGTGTTTGTGCCCCGCTTCTATAGATATCTTTGGAGCAAGTTGAACGAACTCATGACAACTTTACTGTGTCCGTTCGATGGGAAACGGCTGTTCTCGTACAGAAGCTTGATTTTTATCATAAATTCCTAGCGAAGGATAGCTAAGGCTTGAGTATAATTCGGAGTATATACTGGCGACTATATATACAGACTCTCTTTATATATTTTAGTTCTAGAGTGAGTGGAAGAAATGGGACGACATGCCAGGCGGTGTGGGAGAAGGAAAGTTGTCTTATACTTACTTTGTACAAAATATCTACACTAGGTAGGCTCTCCTCCAGTCCCGGTAATATCATGTTATATGTATCTGCACATTTACAAATCCAAAGAATTGCATTGCGCGTGTCCGAAATTGTGCTTAAATAAGCTATTACTAGTAAGCAAATGAATGTCTAAGAACTTCGGCGAGCACAGAGAATCAACCGTGTTCTCATGCGGAAGTTAATGTCCGTTGAGCTGCGGACTCACTTATGTAAATTCGTTGATTTCTAATGCTACTGTGGAGACTCTCAGCTCTGTAAATAGAAGACTATGGTTAAAGCCGACTCGCCTGTACACCATTGGCATTTACTTGGTTCCGGAATGGAATTGAGAAATGTTGTATTGAATACTTGTCGGTGATTCGTCTATGACAGCGTTAAAGCGGATATCGGATTTCTCACATTAATCCGCCGTGGAACCGCAAAAGATAGAACGCCAAATGTTCATGGGATGGTGGGCTGGCTCCAAGTGCAAGGGCCTTATTTAAATGTTTGATCGGCAACATCTAAGTAAGCAAACAAGAGCAAAACGGAAGCCAACTGGAACCCGGGCCGGCGAACCGCAAGCAGTTCGCCGTTGGCACACCATAGAGCTGAATTATCGTCGTCTCTTCCATTTATTGTTTTGACTCTGAACTTCATAGCCATCTATACCTGTGTAAATTTCGAAATGATGATTACTTAGGAACAATCCAAACTGACTACTCTTAAGTTTTTCTTCCTGAATGATCACCAGAATGCGAAAGGATGCAACTGCGTTCAAAGCTACATCGCCTGTACGTAGGGAAGATGCTCGCGATATTGGCATTTCATATGGTTTTGAGATTTCTTCGTTAATGCCTGAGTAATTAGAACTCACTTGATGCTCTCTCATCAAAAGTTGCGATGAAATTCTCTGGTGCTCGTTTCTTGATAAACGCCGGCAGATAGGGGTTTAGAGTCCCAGCCATATACATCTCTACTCTTTGCAGATTATATATGTACTCAAAATCTACAAGCTTCAATATCCTAGCTGCGTCAGCATCCGTTTCATACCGGTACTAACCACAAAACGATGTCAAAACTTACCAACGACTAAAATCCTGTAATAAGCGGAATCTATTCTAGAAAAGCATTCAAATGATCTAATAAGGTTCTCTGACTAAAGTACAACACCGAGCAAACAGAGTCGATAACACAACGAAAAAGAAAGGAAAGAAAAGAAAAACCAAGAAATCTGAAACCCAAGGGAATTATTTTATGTATGTGTACAAACAGATCGCTATCATCGCAGCAGTGGGGGTAGGAAAGACTGGCAGAAAACCTTCCGTAATGTAACCTGAGGAGTAATGTGGAGCGGGAGCGGGAATATGTATCACTAATTGTTCGTTTTGTGATGATGCGATGTATGTCAGAGAAGGCAAGAGAAATGAGAAGGGGATTGTAGAGGGAAGTGGAAAGGGGAAGAGGGTGCATGCTGTGCCTCGATGCTCCGTTGAGGGATCGTGTATAGAGGAAACGAAGACGAAGATAAACTGCAAGTAAAGCTTAAGGATAGAATATAGCCAACCCGAGCGTAAGTGGCAATCTAAACGTTTCACGGACAGCGCATGTAAGCAAATAATGAGCATTGGGAGGGGATAAATAAGGGTGTTGGGGGTAGGGAGTAGAATATTGGAACGAAGGGTAGGCGGGCGTGGAATACTAGGGGTATTTCAGGCGTAGAGTAGGACGTGGGGTGGCATCTGGAGTGAGAAGGAAGATAAAGGCAGAATGAGCACGAGTACGGCAGAGAAGGAGGAGAGGAGGGTCATGATGGGTCGTTACAGGAAGGAAGGGATGGAGGAAAAAGCACCAGCATGCAGCACTACCGCTTCCGCTTCCCGCCTACCGTCCCATCCACATCTTCTCCCTCTCCAACCATCCCATCCTCATCCACGTCCATCGGATCGTCCTCCCCCGCCCCTGTCCCTAGTCGTGAGCTTGCACCCGCGACGCCGACGTTATCGCGGTACGCTTCCTCCGGCCCCCCGCGCTGCACGAACGCTGCTTCCTCCTCCTCTAGGAGCTCGTCCGTGAACGGGGATCCGCGGTGCTGCGGCGGCGGGCGGAGGCGCGATGGGAAGTCGGACTCGACCTCGGTGTCGACCGGGGGCGGGGTGTCGTTCTCCCTCGCCGGGTCTGGTTCTCCATTCCCTTCGGCACCAGCACTCGCTGCGGCTAGGTCCCCCTCCTCCGCAGAGGACTCGTCCTCGCCCCATACCCGCACGCCCTCCACCTCGACGTCCTCGTCGAGATCGGCGTATGCGCGACAGACGGGGCAGGTGAACTGCGGGTGGGCGACGCCGAGGAGGGGGCGGATGCATTTGTAATGGAAGGAGTGGGAACAAGGGGCGATGAAGAGGGCTTGGTGGATGGAGACGGGGAAGAGACCTGGTGGAAGGGGAAGGGGGAATTAGTAAGGGTTGGGGGTGAGAAGAAGGGGACAAAGGAGGGGTGAGGAAGAGTAAGAAAGCAAAACGGAAGAATGGGATGAGAAAGAGGATGAACGTAAGAAGGGGAAAGAGGTAAAGCAGGGAGAAGAGGAGGGGGGAAGGGTGAAGGGAATGAGAGCAAAAAGGCGAAGGAATGCAGAAATGGTCGCGAGGAAAGCGGGAAGGCGAGGGGAGAGTGGAAAAGAGATGAAAGACGGACAGAAGGCAGTAGGGTGGGAGGATATAATAGGAGGACGACGTATTGGGCATGGGTGAGGTGAGTGGTGGAGGGACGATGAAGGGGAAACGAACGAATGAACGAAAGAAGAAATAAGCGAGAAGGAGGGATGGAAAGACGGGAAGTATAGAGGAAGGAAGGAAATGTAAATGGGATAGAAGGGGGGAGAATAGGATAGGACGGGAAGGAAGGGGGAAGATGGAGAGCGGAGCACAAGTTGTAAAGAGCGGGAAGAAGAGAGTAAAGGGGAGGGAAAGTGATGGTAAAGTGGGGAAGGGTAAACATGCGACGTAAAGTAGATAAGAGGGTAGGGTAGTGCAGCAGAAAGGAGAGGAGAGAGGGAATAGCAAAAGTAATGGAAAGGCGGGAGGCAGGGAAAGGCAGATAGTTAAAATCGGGAAGGACGGAGTGAGACAACGAAGAACGGGGTTACGAAGAAAGAGAAAAAGAGAGCAGATTAGAGCACAAAGGGAGCACAAACAAACGAAGAAAGAGTAGAGGGAGGAGGAAAAGTAGACAGAAAAGACACTCACATATACAACAATCCTGTATCGATGGCTTCAGGTGGCCCTTCTCCGATTTGGACGGCATCAGCGGGGCCGCGAGCGCCTTCAGATTCTTCAGCGCCGCCATACTACATCCCCCGCCTCTCATCAGCCCCATCCGCCTTCAAAAAAAAAGTCACTTACTTGAACGCATTCGCACTCGCCTGCCACTCCCTCCCCAGCTCCACCCTAATCTTCACACTCTTATACAAATCCTCCACGCCGCCCTGATAGTCCACCCCCAGCTGTAAAATATCCCCATCCTTCACCTGGTGCGGCCTACTCTCCGTGTTCGCCGGGCTCAGGCGAACATGGTTCAAAAACGTCCCGCTCGAGCTCTTCGTGTCGCGGATGAAGAACCGCCCGCCCGATTCGACCCACAGCTCGGCGTGTGCGCGCGAGACGACCTTGGAGCGGAAGGCGAGCTTGTTGGAGCCGAGGGGCTGGATGACGGCGATGCCCAGCCCGGAGCGGTCGGTGAAGCGCCCGATGCGCAGTGGCGAGTCGGACTCTTTGAGCTCGCGCGCGACGGCGTCGAAGCGCAGGGAGCGGCGCGAGTCGAGATGCGGGACGAGCCGGATGCGGTGGGTGGTACCTGAAGGGGCGGGAGTGCCGGTGGTAGGGGCGGAGGCGGATGTGGCGGGATTGGTGGTTGAGGGGTTGGATGAGGGTGCTGCGGGGCGCAAGGGGAGTGCAGGGATCGCTCCTGTGCTCGACGGGGCAGCCACGGCTGGCAGGGCAGCAGCCGCCGCCGCAGCGACGTTCCCCGCTGACCGCCTCCTTCTCAGCATATTCGAAATTGTCAGCCCGGGGTGTGTGGTGCCCCCATTGCTCGCTGGCTGCGCCGAAGTCGACTGCTGCACGGGCCCCGATCCGCCCGCCATCGTGCGCCGTCTGTGGCTGATTGTGTTTGGAGAGGGTGGGGACGGGGAGAGCTCTCGTGGCTGAGGGTGAGAGTCTGTGTTAACGTGGATGTGGGACTGGGAAGAGTTGCGCGGGCGCCCGCGGAGGAAGGAGCCTAATATGGTCGTGCGCGATGGGGGGCTCTCGCTTGTGATGGGCTCCATGCTAGCGACAGGGGAAGATCAGGGGATGGGAGGGGGATGGAGGATGCTGGGGAGTTGAGTCCTTGGTAGATGGTGGATAGAGGATTGCAGGATGAAGATGGTGGTCGTGATCAACCACCGAATAGCAAAAATTGATACCGTTACCCCGCCAAGCGCCACTGGTTTTGTCCCCGTAAAGGGGTTTCTCCGTCTACCACTCACAACAACTCTCCGTCCTGTCTACAGCTCTCCATCTACTACATACACTGCATACCGCGCCCACACATCATCAACAACGACAACTTTACTCCACCGTTGCTTCCGGCCCTGTTCCCGCGGTCTCACTGTGAATCATCAACACTCTGCTGTGATAAGACGGCGCCGCGCTGCACGGTGGCCTATCTATCTGTTAGGTATCTGACATTCAAGTTACCGCAAGACATGCAGCAACTATCAATTCAGGGATCTACGTAAATTGCCCTTCCATCCCGCCTCGAGTACGCCATCCCAATCGCCTGCGGCCAATGAACTGTGCCCAAAATGAAGCTCATTTGACTTAATTACCCATTTGTATTTCACCCATCTTGGCACCTGGACCGCGCCCTGAACCTCCCCTTCCTCTCCTCGTGCGCTGCTACAGCCAGTCTCATGCCCACCTCCCAAGTGCAAGATCCACCCGCGTGTTGGGTGCCTGTGCAGCAGCACATCGCCCCAGGTCACATTATTTTCCTAGTCAAACCCAATCGGGCGATACCTCCCCACCTCCCCCGCCCTGTGCTAATTAAAGACAGGCGGTGCCTCCTTCGCGATCGATCGATTGGGTGAGTTCGTACCACGGATTGATCGTCGCCAGGCGGGATCATGATGAGTGGTTCTTTGTACTTTCGCTGAGAACAGAGTACCGATGGTCAACCTCACCAACCCCGACGCCGACGCGCATGGTGATGCATGCTTTTTGCCATACGGTACGATGCACTGCGCAATCAAGGCTAGCTGATGGGTGATAGACGTCTGCATCAGCCTCTATGTAGATTCACACCGTCACATCCTCATCCACGCCCAGCGGACAAGGACGTAAATGTGGGCCGACGTCAAGTACAGCAAAGCACACCGACATCCACAGGGACCCATTCCATCTATAACTACCGTCCCGCCTATAAACACCATCTAAAAGTGCTTCGAAGAACCACCCAACCAACGCCACCATGAACGGACCGGTCCCCCCTTGAGCTTCACATGCACATCCTGCGAAGTTCCTCCCCTCCCAGTATAGCTCCACCCATCTCGGAGGAGAGAAGAAGCAAGAATCCTGGACCACCGGCCTCGGGCGCAGATCCAGATCAAGACTCCGAAGTCTTCTCTCTGTGTGTGTTTTTCCCCTCTGCCGGGATATAGGCTTTCGGTAATACGCCCTGCGGTGTTTTTCAACTATGACGTCTTCCCGACCCCGACGCTTTTTCTTAGGTCCGACTCACGTATCCGGAGTGGCGGCACAGGCTTTCATGTATCTGGAATTGATACCCGTACATCATCCTATCCCTATGGAGTCCCGACACACACCTATCAGGAATCCTGACGCTGTTTCTCAATTCTGCGTCCCACCGGCACATCAATCACACAGTATACCGGCGCCGGCTACTTATCATCATCATCTCCCGCATTACTGGCCTTCTACTTCCAACGTCCAACGTCCAACAAGTTCCACCCGCGACACCCATGCCCATCTATACGCACACTTCAAAGCGTGGATGGTGCGGCTTCAGCTACAGCTATAAATAACGCCTGGTCGTGATATTTACCAGCGGGTGAGAGAAATCCTGTGTCTTGTGTCGATGCGATGTCGAGTTGGCACTGACGCGAGTGGGAAAGCGTCGGCACATCGAAGGGAAAGGGGGATGTGGAAGTTGGAAGTTGGAAGTAAAATAGCAGGCGGTAGTTGGACGCGTAGGGCGTGGGTGTGTTTCTTTTTCTTCCTCTCTTCCTAGCAAACTTTATGGTTCATATGATTTCTTTATTCATGTTTCGTAAACCACCGACTCTTCAATAATTCAAATCTTCACCAATACTGCATCGGCATGGTTGCACGCGCGAGATCCGTGCAAGTCAAAGTGGAGCAACTTGTCTCCTGTCCTGCCTGGCTTCGACTCACCAGATGCGCAACGTAATGCAGTGCTCTATTCATCGAGGCAGGTTATTTTTTCCTCTTTTCGGTCTTCTTTTTTCTGGTGTGCCTTATTCTTGTGCTTTTTTCAAGGGACAGGTGAGAAATATTTATACTAGATAAAAAAAATCCTCTCTTATAGCTACTGTCAGATTAAATGTTCTTAGCAGATACGGTACGCACATGCGTCCCTAACAATATTTGCTAAATATTTCATAGAATCCAATGTGCGTAACGAAGAAAATCCCTACCTTCCTACTATAAACGAGCCTTCTATGTTATGCCCGTCTGAGTGGAGTAAATGTAACTCACCGGTTTGATGCACAGGGACGCTTACTTCCTGATGATCACAGATCGCAGAGCACTGCAGACTGCAAGCTGCTGATGACATTGAAACAAATGCGAAGCTGACATCAGGATCATGATTCAGATGGTTGATTTTTCTACCGGCATTGGGATGTGTGGTGGTGGCCCGAGCGGCACTGATCTTTGTTTGTCAGTGAGCACTTAGGATAATCTAGTGGAACTTCCTCAATGTACTTTTAGTTTGCTGATTCTGTTGCAGTAAATTTAATTGATAGTGAGTGTTAGGCTAATATCTCCGCATGCTTGAACAGGAGACATCAACAAAATCTTGTTAAAATGCCGGTAAGTCGCTGCCTCATGTACTCTAATTCCTGCTTCAAGAATAATATAAAATGGTTCATTAACTTAGACGAGGAACCAGGCGGCATAGTTCACCGCAGGCATAATTCTATCACTGTAACATGGCGAAATCATGTATCCAATATCCCAACGTCGCCGCTCTAAGGGAATTCATGCGTCCGTCAAACTGTGGGCTGACAGATTTGCGACAAAAGACAGCCGTCATGCTTACAACGAGGGCTATTGCCAATCGACTAGGATGAAAAAGATTCATGCTTGACGTGATACAGATTGGTATTACCTTGCAGTCAACAGGTCGGAGGTGTCCGCGCGCTCATGAGCCACGCGCTAGCGTCGCGTTTGCGCATACAGAAAACAAAGCACAATAGATCGCATAGTACTTACATCGGTTGAATGGTGCTCTTTCAATACAACAGCTATGTGTTGGAGTTATTGATATCCAACCGATATACTCGTATGGTGAGATGGCCGAGCGGTCTAAGGCGCCAGAATCAGGTCCATTGTAGTCCTTTCAATCTGGTCCTCCGGGGCGTGGGTTCGAATCCCACTCTCATCATATAATTGCCCAAGAATCCTTTTGGCTACCCTTATTATTTTTCGAAGGGTATATCTTTATGCGTAGATCTACTCCAATACCTGCATACAATCTGTCCATGTCTTTTATTTTATAAAGCTACTAGGGTCAACAAGAGGCAAGGCCTGGTATCTTTTATTTCCATATGCATAAGTAGCTAGTGGAATTCACATACTATCTAAAGTATTGAAGCTCACCGTGGGTGTTGAACCACGAAGATTAATAGCGACCATTGCAAGAGGAATTAATCATTAGTCAGTTGGCATGTGGGATTGCAAGCGACATCGACGTTTACAACGATGATCATATCAGCACATGCAAACCTTGTCTTCGTTCTGCACATTGACGTTTCGGGATAACCCGATGTCATTCCATTCCAGTCGGTGTGGATATTGTCATGTCGCACGTCTTTTCACGCTGTTTGATTGTAGCAATATCCAGACGCATAAAGATCAGAGGTTTAAACACAAGCTTGCAGCGATTATGATACTCAGGTGGCGAGTGTGATAGAAACGGAGGATTCAGCGACAAGGAGTGCTGGGTTCCAGCTCATCATTTGATCTCCGCGAGTGGCTTGGCTTCTTTGTGCAGGATTCTCTTCGTTTGTAACCTGGACACAATGTACCATGTTCACCTGTTCAGCGCTGTATATAATGATCGAGATCGCCTCCCTTTCTCAGGCTTTGCAGGAACTGGGAACATCACGGGACGGACACGTCAATAAATACTGAAAATGCGGCAGATATAAGCTTCGAATTCAACCTCTTCCCTGATGTTATTATTCACCACCCTCGCTATTTTCCACAATTTCAACTATGTGCGAGCGGATCCTATGCAAGCATTGAATACTTCCCCTGATTTACCATTCAGCTGCCTAGAGCTATGCAATCAACCATGCAATCAACGATCCATGCAAAGCATTGTTTCCAGCTGTGTCGCGACAATGTTCGCATGCACCTGGGTCTCGGTGCACCCCAACATCCCCTCTTCTGAGGATTCATGGAAGGACATCCATTGCAGGCGCCTTAAACTGATGTTCTGGGCATTGATTGCGCCTGAATTGATTGTGATGTTGGCCATAAAGCAGTGGCTGGGTGCTCGTCGCATTGCCCGACAATACCAAGGTACTTATACAGTTATCAAATCTTTTCCCCGGATGCCAGCAGTGTACTTCATTATTTTACCTCTGATGCACTTACGGCAGAATATAATTGGTCCATGACCCACGGTTTTTTCCTTCAAATGGGAGGATTTA
>JASFDH010001920.1:0-12716 GCA_036937195.1 Nidularia pulvinata
AGAGGCCTTCCTCCAGTCGCAAGAGATCATATCTGCACGCGAGAGGTATGGCTGGATCTGGCCTCTGTTCGAAATCACGGAGGACAAGACGAAGGAACCGATGAAAGTTGTCAATGCGTATATTGACCCAATTATTAAGGAGGCCGTCAGGAAGAAGAGCCCGGCGGAGGCTGGGGAGAAAGATCAGATGAAGAGTGTGGATTCGGAATTTGCGGAGGGAGAGACTTTGCTGGATCATTTAGTCGGGATTACTTCTGGTGCTTTACACGTTTTCATCTGGAGTTCATTTATTAATGCTCCTCACAGATCCTAAAGTATTAAGAGACGAAACGTGAGTAAAACTGCCAGTTTCTTTATATATACTTTACTAAAGTTTCCCCTCCAGTTTGAACATCATGATTGGTAGGGTCAATGAACTTAAATGTCTCATCCTGAGCTCTTAATCGACCCTTTCAGCTGGCAGAGACACCACCGCTGCGACACTTACCTTTATCTTCTATTTTCTGTCCAAATATCCCACTGTCACTGCCCGTCTTCGTGAAGAGATATTGTCTAAAGTGGGGCCTATGCGCCGCCCTGATTACGACGATATTAGGGACATGAAATATCTTCGGGCTGTTATCAATGGTGCGTGCCGCTATTCATTTTCAAGATAAGCTATTTTAACACGATAACAATAGAGACACTACGATTATATCCCATCGTGTACACTTTGTCTTACATACGATGTTCTTAAACTTATGCTGACCATACTGTTCGAATTTTAGGCCATTTAACATCAGGTATATGAATACATAGCACACATTACCAGAACAGGAATTGATTTGACTTCCAATAGGTAGAGCGTCCACGCGATGACATGGCCTTCTGCAGATCCTACTGAGAAACCATTTTACATCCCCGCCGGTACCAAGTACCTTGCTTTCCTCCCTGTCATAACCCGATTATAATCGAAGTTGCTTTCAGAACTTCTTACTCGGTATTTATGATGCATCGGCGCAAGGATCTCTGGGGACCTGATGGTTCGTGCCTTGCTAAGCCTTCTGCCGCATTGTCTAACTCTTTCTATAGCTGAGGAGTTCGATCCCGACCGTTTCCTGGACGAGAGATTGAAGAAATACCTCGTTAAAAATTCATTTATTTTCCTTCCCTTTAATGCCGGACCTCGTATCTGTCTGGGACAACAGGTAGTATTTTATATTTCATTGGCTAAATAGATCTTTTCTCATTTTTATCGCCCCTATACAGTTCGCTTACAACGAAATGTCATTTATGATCATCCGGCTCCTGCAAAACTTCTCCAGCATTGCCATGGATCTTAACGCTTCCCCTCCAGAATCCCGCCCGCCCGCAGAATGGGCTAAAGCGACGGGCCGCAAGGCCATTGAGAGTGTCTTCCCTAAGATGCATTTGACGATGTACGCTTTGGTGAGTTAAGTCAAATTTACATTACCTAGGTAATACACTTAACTCTGCTACGAAGGGCGGGCTATGGGTAAAAATGCAAGAGGCTCCAACGAGCAGCTAACTTTTAGAGAAAACCCTATATATCAAACATACCCTTGTAAGATACTCTGTAATTTAGGAATATTGCAGCCAAATAAAATTTTGCACGTGAATTCGACTAATTATAACTTATCAAGAACACCGTGTTTTTCTTAGTGATTATTTTCATATCATAGTGTATGTTCGCATGTTCCTTCACGCCAAAATACGAGTTACAAGGATGTAAAAAATTGGCTCAGAAAACGGGAAAAATTGAAAAAGCATCAACTTCACTTATAAATAAAAATTCCTGGAGGCATAATCAATACACCAACTGATACACTCCTTGATGAGTATATCACGGCGCATTTTGGTTCTTCCAATAATATGAAGTCGCGTGCAAATTTTTTTGTCGCCACTGTACACGGTGCTGGCTCGGGCTGACTACTCGAATACTGCTCTACATACATGTACATTGCAGACATATATACATATTTAATTTTAAATATTCGCCGGCCGACTTGGCTTACCGATCGGAGTGTTAATCGGTCCTCCAAACTCCGAAGTGTAGGGTTGTCCAACCACAACAAGTTGCACAGTACTTGGTCCCCACGGCATTAGGATTTCTTCTAAACCGTACACTGGGCGCCGTGAAGAAGGCTACACCACCTAGGTTTGTCTTGTACTCTGACGACTTTGATTTACATGTGCTCACTTAGGTAGAAGTAAAGGCAATGAGCGATCCGGGATTGCACTTGCAGAGCATGAGGCGGCGTTACGCCTCAACCGCTCTTTTGATCCCTCCCTCCCGAGATCGTTCACCAAATACTTGACCGTCTCGAGATATCGAAAATTCTCGAACTAATCTGCTTCCATTCCATTCCCTATGTCGACACCTGCGTCTCTTCTCACCTCCAGCTTGGAATTCTATTTCCTCCCTCCATTCTCCCAGAAGTCAAGCAACATGCTATTCTCTATATTTCCATTATGCAGAGGCATCGTGGGCAAAATCCATTTCTCAGTGACCTTTCTTTGCTAGATCAGACAGTGGTTGCTTTCATTAACTCGAAAAAGACCTTACCGGACATTCTGACTGAATTTAAATCGGCTATCCTCAAGGAAATGGCGAAATATGAGCCATATATCCCCTTGTTGCAAACCTTCTCCTCTGCATGTATCCCAACCCGTGACTGCTGGGGAACATCCGACATATCTGCGTTAAGTCGCGTCTTTTTTTGCCTCGATGCAGCCGAAAACGCCCTTAACCAGGCGAAATGCGAGCAGCTGGCTAGGATGGTGAAGCTCTTGCAGAGAAACCCTGGCATGTTGAAGGTAGGAAATGACATATCGCAGGAACACAGGAGAAACATGCAGCATCGCGTCAACGCTCTTTCGAAAATGATGGAGGATATGCTGAAGCCGCAGATTATCGATAGGGACTTTGTAGCAAAATCCGTGTTCAGTTCGCATCGATTCTATCTTGTCCCTTATGATCGGTATGTCGTAGCTCTTTAGCCAAAATCTTATCTATTGACAAATCCAACGACATACAGTTACCTCCGAATTTTCCTAAAGACACTTGAACGATTTCCCACCTCCGTTCACGATTATCCAGAACAGATTTCGACAGTCCTCGATGGATTAGCCTATATCCATACACACGACAAACTCTCCCCTGAACATGCATCTCCGATCCTTCGTTGGCGCACGTTATACACTACTTACTCTGCCTCAGAGGCCCGTTGTCCTTCCGGAGGCATGCACCAGCCACAATTCTCCACAATTTCCAACGACTTCAGCCGTTCGCACCTGCAATCCAATGGGAATAATTTTACCCCAGAGTTCATTTGGAGTCACATCCGGCCTGTTGAAGAGAAAGAATTTGTATGGCTTGAGGCATTTATTGCCATATGTAGGCATATGAGCGAGATGCAAGAGCCTTGGATGCGTGGGAGCGGGGAGGTAGTGACTGTTGCAAATTATTGGAAAACACATGTTGGGTGAATGGAATACCGTTCCCAGCGCCGCCTTTCTCTCATAGATTTATCCAACCAAGTAGCTCGAAGGATGCTCATGCCTGTACCAGTGCTGCACAGTATTTGTATGTGCACCAGATGAGTGGCCCTATAATCACGGATAATTCTAATAAAGCTGAAGGTAATTCGATCATCACTCCACCTCTACTTTTCTTCTGTATATCCATCAGACGTGTTCACCGGATTTTAAAGATGGCAATGTGAAAGGATTTCTATACAGTGTTCGCCTTTTTACATGTCCCATCGCCAGTACAAAAACTGGAACAGCTCACATATGGGTATTGTCCGGTGAAAAACAATAGCGACGTTATAGCACAGCCTGTCGGCATCAAAGCTGTAACTTAAAATCGTGTAAGTGTTGGAAGATCATTTAATCTTGACGGCTTGATGAGATGATGTCAATGTGATGTGCTCGAGTCCAAGATCATCAAACTACGTTGGATGCTGTCTAACCTGACAATGGCAGTTCCGGTGGAGTCCGTTTTCTATATTAAGTCGATGAATAGGCTGTGCAAAACGTTGCCACTACCAATCAAGCAACCATATCCCCTGAAGCTTCTGAAAAATAGCGCGAATGACGATTCATCGCTATATTACGTAGTGCCTCAACAAAGATAGAAAAGATCTGAATTTGAAGGATTAAGTATTGCTTAGTCATTCGATAAATTCTTCCCTAGTAGACCTCTTTTAGTCAAGTTCGTACTAATAGTTGTAGGGCGAGGTAATGATCTACTAGCTGTTTATACAGTATATAAAAATGTCTTGATAATACGTTGGAGGTACATACAATAGTAATGCAGTTTAAAGAACTACATGAGGGCCAGAAAAGTCGTTGGATAAAATGAAAGATACGATTAAAAATTAGAGAGAAGATCAGTAGATATATATGTTTTTCACGTCAAATCTCGCAAACAATGTTACTTAACGAATAATAAACAAATCTACATACATAGAAAAATACCTATAAGAGGATCAAGTAAGGATCAAGCCAAAAATTTCCTAAACAGTATTAATCGCGCATCTTTACAGCCAAATTATATTTATGAGGTGCCGCTGGCACAAGATAGAGTTTCGGGTATCCCGTGCACCAGCAGTAACTTGGGCGGTAGTTTCGCCATCTAAAGAATCATCTGAGATGAAAGTTGAGTTAAGCTGGTATAGTGTGAGAATCCTGATTATATCACTAGGTTGGATGCTATGTAGTAAGTAGGTAGTTTAACTAGTCACCGATTTCACAATGTATGTCTCCGCAAGTCGCAGGGAATCATAGTTGTTCCAACGGCTTTCGAGGAGCTATGCATTTGGTGATTGGATCTCCAGGATAAATGTGAAACTCTGTAATAGATGTGGATGATGGGAATGAAGGACCTGTGGAAATTCTGAATCAAAGCTGAAAGAATTAATGCACGTCGTTTCTTTCGGATGTCGTGCCTCATGGATATGGCGGGTGTAGAGACAAATATTAATCCTAGGAGTAAAGTTTACTGAAATTAATCGCCATACCGCACTCCTATTTCCAAAGAAGAAGAAAAGCCCCAGGCTGCATATGGTCAATAACCACATCGTTAACAGCAGCTAATTAATTATCGCCTTACTTTGGCGAGCTCGGTCGTTGAGCTCTTACAATTGGCCTCAATGACTGATTATCTCCTTGATATGATGAATAAAGGAGGACTCAACGATAAGGTTCGGACATATTTCTGAACTTGATCATTCTGAATATGGATTGAAGATTCTGAGAGACAACGAGAGGGAAACACGAGCCGGTATTCGAATGCTATATTAGCCGGAAACCTGTGCATTCACATTGAGCACGCTGTATTAAACTGTTGAAGTGAGAGGAGGACTCAACGGGTTTGATTGGACAACTGTCATCCTTCAGAACAAAACCTTTACCTGTGAAAAACAAGTTTAGATCTTGAGGGCATGAATTACGGTTGCACAACTTATTGTATGAGGAGAGTACCTTCCGACGCCCGACAGCTACGCACCCTAGCACGCAATAATATCTTATCTCTCACAGTGAGCGGCGGCGGAGTAAAGGTAACCACCAACCACCATTCCCACCATACTATTATTATGTGTGAGCCACTGACGATGTCAAGATGGGTTCTTTCACGTATGCTCACCAGCTATTGAGCCAATCGAGTGAGAGTTGAACGTTGAGCCCCTGATGATGTTTGATAAATATTCAAATATCTCGACCAGCACTATGATTACCAAGGCCCACGACACAAAGGAATCGGTTGCTGCTCGTTCATCATGGCTGATATTCTGGGAGAGCTAGAATAACACAAAAGATCCTGGTCCTGTGTGCAAAAATACCTAACTCTCGATGGCAATGTGAGATGTCCAATTTTTTTTAGATGCGATCAGATATGAGAGGAAGATAAAAACAGTAGTCGACTCATAGCCATTTGAAAAATCCTCTAGTTTATCTGCGAAGAAGTTATTTTCGAGGGCGAGGACTGGCGCAGATATCATCCTGGCTTCAAGTTCTATTATGCGCCAGAGTCCAATATGCTGTGGCCCTTTGGGGTTGTCACAATGGAAGCTTGAAATTTGACAACATTCCGCCCTCCGCAACGTCAGACTGCAGGAACAAAGAGACGATTGCCAACATGTAAGTATATCCTAAAATCCTGCTTTGTAGGCCCGAATGACGCGCTTATGAGTTGACTTGGCAGAAAAGCCGCGCGTCAGGCGGCGCCAGAGCCCGCTCCGAGACCTCCAAGTGGCAAGCATATATACATATTCCACTAATCTAGCCCATGATGCCCGTAGCCGCTCATATGGCCTTTATGAATGAGCGGCACCTTGGCTGTGCCTTCACAGACACCAAACGCCGTTCGGTTCCGTCTATACAGAGTGCATCGTATATCCGTTCTGTGAGCGTAAGCTTGACTCGTAGACTCTCCTTAAAATCATAATCTTCGAGGTGGAGGTCCGGGTGAATCTCCATATGTTAGACATTCTTTCTTGGACTCTATAGCGCGCAACCAAAATTAAACAGGAACCTAGATGATGATCATGATAGATATGCAGATCCACGTGAGCACTACATGCTAACCCTCGAATGGGAGGATCATGATTCTTGACGTCAAGGGCAGGGGGGAAGGGTACTAGGGGCGTTGTCTCTCGATCGTGTTTGGAATGTCGTTCCCTGACAAGTGATCCCCTTTTTGATGAGGAAGATAGATGCCATAGAACATAAATTACAAGTCACGATCATTCCAAGCTTCTCAGTTCAGTCAATTCGTCCAAGAATATATCGACAGTGTACATACCTATATATCTAAAGATAACAGGTGAGAGTGGAATCCGACTAGGATTCTCAGTTAGCAAATAGTTCTTTCGAGAGTCGAGACCCTCAGGGAGTCAGGTGCCATTACTTTGGAATCTTCGTTCCGGAGGAAGTATCGTTATCACTTCATCTAATCTGCGTGGTAGTTGATCAGGTAGTTTTTGAGGATGGCCGACAGCAAATTATCGAGGTATCATGTCCCTGTGTCGACGAGATAAATGAAAGTGAAAAAGTGAAAACATCACCAAGATCCCTCCGATAATTCCCTCTCTTGCCACTCAGGATTATATCTCCACATGCCCTGACTGCAATCCAGACCCTAAAGGCGTGCAAACATTTGCATTTCAAGTAAGTTTCCATCATGATGAACGAAAGCCATCGACAGTTCAGCCGAGGGTTCAACAGGCTTAAAGTCCGGGTGATAAAGGGAGGATGTAGAGCGTGATCTATGATTGGTTCTGTTGTCCTTGTTATATCGGGCCGCTGGGCCGGCTACCAAGCGGACTTGGTCCAGCTCTGGCTGGCGGGATTTAAGAGAATGTCAGCTGAAGCTAACTTGGGATTTCACCTTGATCCGTGCATGCCTATCGCGTTGGATTCCAGATTTCGGAGGTGCGCACCGCCCCCCCGGCTTGTCGGAGGTTATTCCATATTCAAATATAGTTACGTTACCATGAAAAAGGACGGCTCGGGGGCCGTACATTATGGCCCCTCCATAACTCCCTCCACAGGGACCATAACCCACGGTACGAGCGATCCTTGGCCAAAGAACGTCTTCGCTGCACAGCCGCGCGCCCTTCCTCTCCCACCAGGTCCCACCATCAATTCTCGAGGCTTCTCTTTCGTCCGACCATCACTGAGGAAGAGCTATTTATGATCCGGCACCGGATGCAATCTTCAGATACTAACGTCTTTCCACCCTCGTTATTACCCTTCGTATGCGGATTGACAATGCACTTCGCTTGTAGATGACGATACATAATGCTTGCCAACACGACGAGAGCAACAAGAACGCTGTACAGTGCCATAATATTTGTATGTACTGCTTCGTGGCGTAACGCGGTGTATACGACCCTTTCTCACTGAGCAGCAACGCGAATAATGGCACAGTTACTAGTACTACTGACTCGCGAAGACCGTGCCCTCATCATCGCACGACGACAGAAATAATCAGCGACAGGTCTCTCTGGCACGAGGGGAAAAATGAGAAGCCCACGGATATATTCAGTATACTCGGGCACCTCGCCACTGCCTGTCTCAGGCCTATTCTCACTTCGAATGAGGGGGGAAAATCATGATGGAATTTGTGGCGTGTGGAAGCCCCGAGGATGATGGATCACCGTCTAGGAGAATTTGTCGATTCAGAGAAGGGATTGGCGTCGGGCTAACGCAGTGCGTACGTACGCGAGAACTTTGAAGGCTGAGTCTGAGCTAACCACGGAGTGATATCATGATAGATGTAATGGAACCCGCAAGTCAATACGTAGGTCGAACTGCACCCGCTAACCCGCTCGTTGTTAAGGTTTAAATCACCTAGGACGCACAGTTACCCCGTTCCGCAACGTACAGATCGACGGACAAACTCCATCCCGAGGACTCGTCTGCTATGAGTCCCAGCTCCGATTGTCAGAATCCAGAATGACTAGATGTCGCCGTGAAGCCCTCAGGGCCAGGAATAAATACGGGTGACCAGTCTACAGGCCTCATGGTCCATGCACGATGCTAGGGCTACAAGGACCGATAGCAATAGATAACAGCTAATGCCGCGCAATGAACGCCACAACGTGCAGGTGAGCTCGGGCCTCACCTGGGTGTAATACGCACACACGCACGGACATATAATTCACATATTTATGTAACATGGTCGCACGGATATTATGGCATGAGAGCATGATGATTATCTTATGGAAGACATCATTAAACAGGAACTACGCAGAAGTAGGCGAACTTAGTACAGTTTAGAACGCACCCGAGGTAGGATTTTCCTCCGTCAAAATATACGCGCTAAGATCTGCACATGTAGAGCTATGATTTCGTAGAGCTATGATTCTCAGCAGATCGTCGGCGGGGAATAATAAAGAAGTGAGGTTCAGTCGTAATTATTATAAATCCTGAGATATGTAGGATGCAGGGAAAGCTCAACGAAACCTGCGATTCTACGGCCGTTGGATTTGGCTATGGAATTCAATACACGCTCATCGGGAAGATCCCTTACTGCATTCATTGAATCAGCAAAACCTAGAATACACCCAGGAGACGGGGGATACCAATACCGGCGCAGCATCCGCAGACTGTTATTAGTCTATGCCGGTACACAACCTCTTGTATTCTGCACAAAAAATATCGCAGGAGGTTTCGTATACCGGCAGCTCAGGCACTTCAAGGTATTCTAATGGAGCACGGAGTGAAATAGCCCCGGTGCGGGACGAACGCGACTCCTCCTCGACTGTGGGATTTCTGGCTATTCCATTGAGCAATATTTCATGGACCAGCAGCGCAGGTCACACTCGGCGTTTCGATGGAACCAAGGAACAAAGAGCACCCGGCGCTGGACCATGTCAAGGTTGGAGCGCGACTCATCTACTGCGATACCCTGATGGAGCATTCATGATGCAATTCTTTGCTGCGCGTGCAGTCGGGGCCTCTCCTAGTTCCAATCGAGGCATCGGAGGCATCTATTTTTAAATTTGGAAGAGGTTTTACGCATTTGAACAAAGGTTAAGAGTGGGGTAAGTTGGATGGCGGAAGCAAGTGTAGAGTTGGTGTTGGAGGGGGATAATGGAATCGACGCTCCTTCATCACAGGTTGACGTTGTGGACAAAACGGCAGCCCCTTGAAGTTGAAGATCCTGATGTTGGGGTAAATATAGTTCGATAATGAACCGCGAAGGATATGTGGAATTGGCTTTGGAGTAACCAGGCGGAGGTAGCGGTGGTACTTGTCGTCAAGTCAATACTGCCTTGACATTTACACATGATTTCAGGAACTAATCCAATGAATGTAAATATCCAAAGCAAAAAAAAAAAAGCTCTACCGCACCATGAACAGCGAAGCGAAAACAAACCTGTCAAGTTTGAAACTACGTACCAGACGCTGGTGATCATAGCATACTGCTCGCTTCAAGTTTAAATCCTAATAAGCTATTAAAAGGATCCTCTGACTCGCATCCACCGCCACTCAGTCTGGTCTCTCTCATCAGAGGAAGCTTTCCTTTTAAGAACACAAAGTACAGGAGCTAAATAAATCCAGTGGAGACGGGATTGGAGTGATGTTTGAGGTAATTATCTGTGGTGTGGGTTTGTATTTCATAGAGGAGCAGGCGCCAATGGACATTAATTAGTACTTCCTTAAATGACTGATCAAAGAAAACACGCCACCTACTGATTATATGTAGTAACTTATCCTTGAATCAGAAGGACGCCTAAGCACGAATATAAAATACACTTGCTGCGAAATTCCAAGCCCAAGCGTAATACTCGACGGGCCCTCCGCACTTTCCCAATTCAAATTTCGAAATCAAAATCCACTCGTATTCACCTCCGCAAGTCCCTGGCGGCGAGCGCCCCGGGTGATGCGGATCCCCCTCTCGGGCCCGCTCGCGCCTGCGTATCATAAATGCGCGCTGCAGTTCTGAGGTGCCTATCTAATGCCAAATTAATGTGCAGACCTACCTCTTTAGTCAATGATGTATACGCGACGATAGAACCCTCATCGCTTCAGGCCCATCGCCAGCCACGTCGAGAGGAGCCCTAGATTCCTGAGCATCAACGTTCCACCACCACCACTGGTCATCCTGCACTTAGAGGATCTATGATAACGGCTTCCTTCCAGTTATATGATAGCGTCTTGTGATAGTGATAGTGATGCGATGATGGCCTGATGATGTGGGTGATGGCCGCGTCCGTGTTAATCTTGGGGGGGGTGGCCTGGAATTAAAAAGGATGATGATGAGGGAGGGATGATCATCATCGTCATCATGGTGATGAGGGTGAGATGGTGATGGGGATAGGGGGAGGGGGGGGGGCGCTTGCTTAGTGTATGGAGCGGCGGGGATATGTCGATAGGTGCTGTAGACTTGGATAATGTGCAAGGCAGCAGGATGACCCGAGAAGCGACTCGCGCTTCGCGAGAATGTGAAGTGAGTTGGCATCTCGATGCTTACGGCCGTGAATCCGCGAGCCTCGACAGACAGCAGACACTAGACAGACAGGCGCGCGTGGGCATGATGGAATCACTCACTCCCTCGCCAGCCTAGCGACGCCATCCTGATCACTGATAGACAGACACTTGTCGTCCGGGGCTCATACATCCCCTCCCTAGCTCATGACGCCGACAACTGTGAAGACAGAAATTCATTGATCGATGATCCTTCAAACACCGAGGTGGAAGAGGGAAGTGTTGTTTTTTGTTCACTTTTGAGTTGACGTTGACGTTGACGCGGAGGCTGAGGAAGGTGTGACGGATCGGGAGGGAGAGAAAGAAGCGGTACCGCCTCCATCTGCCAATGTGCTCTGAGTCGTTCCGCTTGATGCGCGATGTGACTTGCGTCCCCGCCGCTCTGGGTGGTGGCGGGGTAGAGGGGACCGGAAGGGTAGTGAACCGCAAGCGTAGTTGCCGCTTGCACGGATGCACGGACTCCGGAGCATCCGGGGGTGGGTGGTAGCGGACGCGTACACGGTAAAGAGTCGGGATCACGGTCTAGGGCATATCCCGTGCGTGTGTGTAGTCGGTATGGTACTGGGGTGCTGCGCGTAGACAGTTCGCACCCGGGGGGTGCTCACCGTGTGGTGCGCATAGATGGCACGTAGCCGGGGCGCGTACCTATCCGCCAACGCGCCTTCCTCGTCCGTACGTAGGCAAGGCGGGGATCTAGGGCTGCCATGACGAGGCGAGAAGACCTGTCATTGCTGCGCACGGGCACGCACGCGCGCGGTGTCCCCGGCGGCGCCATGATATGATAGATTGTGTGCACCCTAATGTCCAGAACGTGGCTAGCGGGGAGGAGATTCTAAGCGGATGGAGGGGGGGTCCGGGAGGAGGAGGAGTTGTTCCGTTAATTTGTGATACCGTGGCGTGGCGTGACGTGGCGGGGTGGATCAGCTTCATGAGCATTGACAAGACAGGACGTACAGGGGGACCGACGCGACGCGACGGGAGGATGGACGGATATAGAGTTCATCGGGGGCGCGGGATTGCACTGTCGATGGACGACGCCATCCCCCGATCGCTATGGGAATTAGCTATAGCAATTAGCATTGCACACACCCAGGGTCACCCTCCCTTGCCCATCCTCGAGTGACTCCCCGTCCCTAATGAGCCCAGATCAATCGCGGCACCCACGGGAACACGCTGGCAACGGTTATCCCCATCCGGATCTCGCATTGATTGGGATTAGGATCGCAAATAGGGTTGGGATACATAGCGGCACACGCGGCGCATCTCATCGGAGAATGCGAATCTGGTGGGCTGCACTGCCCCGGGCCAGCAACCCTTTCAATTCTCGCCTAGTGCGGCTGCGTGCTCTTTACCTTCCATCGGTGCGCCCGCGAGGCCTGCGCTGCTCTCATTTCACTACTACTACTACTACTACTACTACTTCCTCTCAGTATATCGTCTCCGCTAATAAGCTCCCTCCCTCTTCCCCCTCGCTTCCTAATCGTGTGTCATCTCTCCCACCAACCCACTCAACCCGTGCAAGACCCCTGAGTCTGAGTAAGTCTCAGGTCCATTTCGTTGTATTCATTTTGGCGTGCGGCTCCAGTGTGCGATGTCGATGGCGATGGCACTGCCTGCCTTTCAGCCCCGCCGCGGATCCTCCTTGAGGGCAACGGTATTCTTGCGCCTGCGCCGGGGGGGGGGGGTTGGGGGGGGGCGGGGCCGGGGGGGGGCGG
>JASFDH010001921.1:0-12713 GCA_036937195.1 Nidularia pulvinata
AGTGCAATGGAGAAGTAAGTGGGTTAAGAAATAGAGAGCATATGATGAGGACTAGGAGTACAAATTGAATGTTAACATGAAAGAGACATACTACAAAAAGTATATTGTGTGGCTGAAATGAAGTAATTATGAAAATGGAAACAGACCAGAGTAAACCTGAGTAAACACTGGAGATGAGCAGGAAGTCAGGAAAGCATTGGGATTGATTGTGAGCACTCTGGAGATGGTGCACGCTGCACCATATAAGGATATGACAATGTAGAGCACTGACTAGGTATACATAACTACAGTGGCATGCAAAAATAATGCACATGGGTTTCACTAGCAATAAGTTTTGAATATCAATATATCTTGACAAGTAGTAACTTGGATATTGTGCAAAACTATAATAAATGTATCCCTGTCAAAAATCAAAATGGGAAAGTAGAAATTGAGCTCAGAAGGTAAAAAGTTGCAAAATTGTGAAAAGTGAAATTTGTGAAGAAATTTTTTCACAACATGATTTACACAGATGGTAATATGCAATTTACAGATTATAACGCAAGTTGAAGTGTAAAAAAATATTTAGTCATTGAGGAGATATTGTCTTCCACAGTGCACAATTTTGAAGGGCTAACCCTTGTACCCCCATCAAAATTGCAAAAATCAGCAACTTGTGAAGCTCATAGCTTGACAACCAGGAAGTCTTTTTTCATGATTCCACTTACAATAGGATCGTCTCATCTAGGACTATCATCTGTGTAAACTTCATATTCCAAAAGAATTTCTTCACAAACTTCACTTTTGCAATTTTACATTTTTCTACCTTCTGAACTCAATTTCTACTTTCCCATTTTGATATTTGACAGGAATATATTTATTATAGTATTGTACAATATCCAAGTTACTGCTTGTCAAGATATATCAATGTTCAAAAGTTATTGCTAGTAAATCCCATGTGCATTATTTTTGCATGTGTCATATCCTTATACAGCACAGCACGTGCCATCTCTGGACTGCTCACAATCAATCCCAATGCTTTCCTGACTTCCTGCTCATCTCTGGTGTTTACTCAGGTTTACTCTGGTTCATTTCCATTTTCATAATTACTTTGTTTCAGCCACATACTATACTTTTCATAGTATGTCTCTTTTGTGTTAACATTCAATTTGTACTCCTAGTCCTCATCATATGCTCTCTATTTCTTAACCCACTTACTTCTCCATTGCACTAGTATGATTTTAATGCTCTATGTATTTACTCTGGTTACTTAGACTTTTTAGTATTTAAGTACTTCAAATGTATTGTAGTACTTCAGTTTGTTAATTTTAATTAGTCTCTCCACTTCTACTCAAGTGGTTAAGCTACCTCCAAATCATCTCCACCTGATAATCCCATCTCAGCATCATACTTTGCACTCAACAAGATCTCCGATCTCTGGAGATCCCTCCTGACCAAATCTTTGGTCAGGAAATTGAGTGTCATTATCACTATACTTGAACATGCTACTCACTGTCATCTGTAAATTGGACATTAGGAATGAAGGAGGCACAGCACATAAGCTGAAGCCATCATCCATCTTGACTACTTCTTTTGGTAGCACTCGAACACATTTCCTGGAGATATTCCCAGAGTCTCTGGTGTCTCTCCTTAGTCACTGCGCCTATCTTATCTGTCTGGAACTCTAGCCTATACCCCAGAAAGCGTGTTTGTGACAGCATGCCATTGTATCTAGTATCCAGATCTTGCTCTGATCCAAATGCCTAGCTTTGACATTCAGTGCAGGGCAAGCAAAGATGAACATGCAGTGGACCAAAAGTTGAAGGAAAGCTTTTAGGGATTGTGGTTTCTCTTAGGAAGTACATATGCTCCTACACAAATATGATCAGTATATATGCTTCATCTTTGTGTATTTGTTACAGCAATGAAGCCAAATGGTAGGTTCAAAGCAAAGTTCAGTGGTTTGGTGTTTCTGGGTTCAGTGTAAGACACACTTCCTAGAGTATAGGATAGTTGTTGAGTTGCTAAGTCACTATCTAAGTGAAGCTTAGGTTCAATGAGCCTCTAGACAAAGTCTTAAGAGGTTTGAGTTGGTTCTGAGCTCAAGGGACTTGAGCAAAGAGTCACAAGGCTATATTTGCCTAGGTCAAGCTGAGGGGCTCATAAATTTTTTAACAATGTCAGAAGAGTTGTGCACATTGAACATGAAACTATAGAAGTGTACTCTATTGATGGGCACTCTCCCCAGGCTTTTCCATAACAGTGACCTCAAACTAACAGTATGTTATTTTAACAAGTGTATAGTAATAAACTAATCAATTAATCAGCCCTTGGCTTAGAATCCACAAACAGGTTCTTGGATTAATGTTGGGACCAAGACATGATTATTTTTTTAGTGCAAGAAATAATTTTTTATGTACATTTGGAATTACTTGAGATCTGTAATGGATCTCATTATTTTTTGGAGCATGAATGCTCATAAGAAGGTTTCAGGAGCTTCAGGCAGCCTAGGGTATATTGATTTCATCATAAATTCATTGTTCCTTATATATTATATGTGCTAAAGATAATAGTGAGAAAGCAGATCCTGTGAAAGCTTCTGTTGCTGCACTATGACTTGGAAAGGCTCAGCATGCATTCAGAATGCAGATCTTGCAAAGCCACAGGGCTCCTATCAATTTTGCCATTTGCACTAAGCTTTCCTACTACCAATATCCTTGCATCCAACATATTCTAGACCTACCAGGTATGGTTTAAGAAGAAAGTTTGTGTATCATGGCCATAATCCAGCAACAATATATTGATAAGGATACATATATGTCTAGTAGGGGCAGGAAGAGGGCATACACAATAGTATATATATAGAAATCAATGCTGTTGCATTGAATGTGAAAGTAATGCACCTTTCTAGCAATATCTTGCTGCTGAAGACAGACTCTCCTTCCTTGGACTCAAAATCACTCTTGAAGCTGCTCTCAACACCCAGCTCAGACTCCTCCTCATTGTTGGAGAAATCATAACCTCTAAAAGGTGAGGTATTTGATCTTCTTCATCTAATCATAATGCTGAAAATATCTCAGCTATCAATTCATCCTTCTTGTTGAGCAAGAACAACTTGGCATCAGGACATTCATCCTCAATTTTGGAGCTGCTCTCCATGCTTCCCATTCTGACAAACAAGTTCTGGACTTCCTCAACAAAGTCAGACATGTTGTACTCAGCATGCACCAACCATACCTTGTCTTTTTCACCTGGTTTTTATTTCTGATTTTACAGCTGCTGTGAAATTCTGTGGGCCTTTAGACATTTCCTTTCCCTTCCCTTTGGATTTCAAACTATCTCCTTCCTTTCTGCCACCTCTGCCCAGCAGTTGGCCTTGTAATGGCACTTTTTGTGGAGATTGAAGCACTCAACATTCCATTTGAACTCAAAGGCCCCTTCTGACCTTTCACTCAGGAGGAATCATTTGAGTAGAAGGTAGTGTTTGAAGGTCCAGTCTAGTCCAGCATTCTTGAGAATTTCCAGTCTTGTAACTGGACTTCCAAACACTAGTAGAAGGTGACACTGTCTTCTTCTTTGCACCACCCTTCTTGAGTGTGCAACATATGAATTTGTCAGTGAGAGTATTCATGAGGTCTTCTGAAGAATGTGTGTTTCCAAGAATGCTTGAGGTAGCATTTGCAGCCAAAGTAGAAGCATCTAATGAAGGAGAAGTTGAGCCAAGAATAATAGCATAGAATCCACTGATGGAGGGAGGATGGCCCATTGAAGAGGGGTCCTCCCTCATGGTCCTTAGCTTGCCAAAGTGAGCTTGAATGTCTCCTCTCTCAGCACACTACTATCCTGAAGTCTCCTGTATAAATTAACTAACAGCATCCAGTATTTCTTCTGAAAACAACTTGACAATGACTCCCAGATCTTAAGTGCAGTCCCCTTTTTGTAAATCTTCATGAATAACAAGTCTGGAATTGTCCCAGATATCTGCTGCTTGAAAATTGCCTCCCCTTGCCTCCAAGTCTTTAACTCCTTCTTCCAAACCTTTGTTGAGGTTATGTTACATCCACAATCCTTCCCAACATCTTCCAACACTTTCTGACTCTGCATTTTATACCCCCACTATGCTTCCAATGTTTTCTGCCCATTTCCATTCATTGCTAATCTCTGAACTATTATTTTTATTATTTGGCATTCATGATAAAATTACTGTCTCTAAGTATGCTTCTGCTCAGTTACACTTCTGTTCTCATTTCTGCTACTTTTATTATGTGCCAAGGACTTTTATTATACCTCATATCCATAGTATTACTACTTCCACTTTGATTATTACAATTAATGATGCTTGTATTTAAGTAGCTCTGTTCTGTACTATAGTCTCCTATCTGAATATTGACTAAGATCATCTCTAGTCTCTCTGATTCACTTCTGACTTTCCATCCCCCTTCCAACCTTCCTTCTAGTTGACTTATGTCAACTAGTCCTATCTCGCCCTTGACACTAGACTTGGACTCTAGTTGTCAATATCTTTGCTTGCCTCTGACACCCTTCCAACACCAGTAACTAGCTTCTGATGTGTGGATCTTTTACAAAGTTAGAACCCACAAGAACCGGAAGGGTGCAGCACATAAGCTTAAGCCAATCACTGTGATTGTTAGCTTCTAAATCCACCAGCTTTAGAGAGAAGAAATAGTAGATAAAATGAAAATATATATGTACCTCTATCTGCCAACTATAGGGAGAACATATTTGTCATATGTTCTACAATAAATTCAATCTTTATTTGCCATATTTATTGTAAATAAATTCACATAATAACCATCAGAAATATCAAGAATATATTTATAATAAAAATATATCAATATGCCAGATATAGTGTTGGAGAAAATAAGAATAAATCCACTAGATATGGTCAAAGTGTCTTCTCCATCAATCCACTAGATATATTGTGAATTTATTTGAATCATGTGATTGTCATGTGACCTACAATCACCATTATCTCCTCACTCAAACCATGGAGGTGTCTGAGCTCCAAGGACTACAGTAAGCCATACATATACTTAGCATTGAAACACATATACTTAGCATTTGAAACACATATAATAAGGCCTTTCCACTCTCATCTTTTCACTTATATACAGTTGGTTAGCAAGAAGTTCAAGCATTATTGAGAGTGGGAAGGCCTTATAATTACCAGATGTGTTTGGGAGCTCAGATATGAAAATCACATGATTCAATAAGTTCACAATATATCCAGTGGATTGATGGAGAAGACACTTTGACTATATCTTGCAGATTTATTCTTATTTTCTCCAATACCATATCTGGTGTATTGATGTATTTTTTATTTTAAATATATTCTCAATGTCTCTGATGGTTATTATGTGAATTTATTTACAATAAATATGGCCAATAAAGATTGGATCTATTGTAGAACATATTACAAATATATTCTTCTCATAGCTGGCAGATAGGGGTATGTATATATTTTCATTTTATCCACTATTTATCCTCTCTAAATCTGGTAGATTTAGAAGCCAATGGCTGCAGTGAATGGTTCTTACCTTTAGCATACAGTCAAAAATCCTTTGGATGTTACTTCTAACAATTTCCAACATAGCACTATTGTAGCCTACAATCTCTAGTTCCTGTTTACCTTTGGGAATGAGACTTGACAGGTTATTTCTGCAGCAGTGAGCTGTGAAGGGCCTGTAATTGAGGCACCAGCTGTACCACCAGGTGATGGTGGCCCTGCTATAATATTAACTGCATTATGGTTGCCAACAGGACCAAGAAGCTCATTTTTGGTACCATTCAAGTGCTCAAGAAGTCTTTATGCATCAATAGACTAGAGAAAGTGCTCCTTGTAGATAACCCAATTTGAGCCAGCAACATCAAGCTTTGGAACATGAAGAAAAATATCACCTAATTTGTACTAGTAGTACATATTGTAGAAGGGGGTAGGAGGGTATGAAGATGGTATAATTGCTATAACAAAATTTCTTTCTTCAATTGCTGAGATTGGGGCCTATATCCAGTGGGAAGAAATATATCTCAGCCAGCATAAGAACAGACTAAAGTATATTGTAGTAGACTACCTATGGGAACAAATATATCTACACAAGGTAATCAGTAAAAGTACAAGAACACAACAAGACAGTACTCACCTCAGTCAGTATACAAGCATACTGAGATAGTATGACATCAAGTACAAGTCTTATATACAAAGTAAGTGAAACAGCTATAGCTATAAAACAAGCAAACAGATAAGTGCAAGAACAATATAGCTTTAATGGTGAATCTGGGGGATGCCACCAACAAAATCTAAGACTCCCACTACCCTAGTTTTATTGCCATCAAAACTCATGGAGTCTGTGTATAAATCTAGGGTCCCAGTCTATATTATGCAGGTACCTCTCCACTGTTCTCATGATTAGATTCAAAGCAACAGATATCTGACTCATGCATTTGATTTCATGGTTCTTGTTTTTAACTTAAACCCTCTCTCTTCTGTAGCTTGTAGTTATGAGTCATGTAGTTGTAATCTAGTCTTCACTTTCACTGCTGTGAATGACAACTATGTCTCCACCAGGCTTGCTAGTCTGCTGGAAATCCTCTATATACTGCTCATATCTAGTGACTACATATTTTAGTGTATACTTTGACAATGCAACAAAAAAGTCATTAGTTCAATGTAATGTTTGCCAACCTCAAGGTTGGGATAAATAGACAACAATGTTCTGGAAATACTATCATCTATCCATAAATCAGCTGAACCCATCTTTTGTCCATCAAATGTCTTGACCAATCAGAGCCCTGGACTTGATATATTTCGATCAGGGTCCTTTGTCATGAATTCACCTTTTCTTTTTGGCAATCATCATTATTTTATCTCTGGGTCTTATCACAGGAATATCTAATCTCTGGGATAACACATGGATACTACATGGACATCATGAGGCAACTGTGCCCATGAGGATTGCACAAGGCTTTCTTTGTTATACGATTGATCTTTACTTACATGCATAGACCATGCATAGTACATGAGTTAGGTAGTATTTAGGTACATTGTTTGTATTCAGAACCTCAGTCTTGAGCTGGTCTTCTCTCCATTAGCAATACAGTGCTCATCCTTATCCCTTCATCCCTTTCTTCCACTGAGTGATTTGATAACCTCAACACTGCACTACTGAGTGCATTTTTTGTGTGCCTGGCATCCTTCAAGTTTGGTGAACTGGACAAAAGAAGGGTCTGGCCAATGTATGGGTTGATGATAGTATAATTTAATCTACCCCGTGTGAAGAGCCACATCAACAAAGAGCAATAACATCCACTGTTTCCAGCTGAGCTCAGGTTGAGTGCAAACATCAGCAGGCTTGAGAAAGAGCAGATGAGTGTTGAGCTTGCCAATACCATGCATTATAGAACACAAAATGACCTCATGAATAGTGATGCACTTGAAGACCCCATGGATGATCCAATAAATGTAGATATCAATGAAATCTGGGTCATTCAAGTTACAGAAATCAATCTGCCTCTGTGTCATGAACTTGATTTCTGGGGTATAACCTAGAGGTTCCAGGCAGATGGAGTGGGCAGAGAGACCAGGAAGGGATTCCAGAGACTCTGGGAATACCTCTGGAAAACATGTTCGAGCACTGCCAGAGAGAGAAGAAGTTTCCTTTGGAGGATTTGTTCTTCTCTAAACAAGCATTTTTATGAAACAGCTAAGAAAAAGGGTAAAAATTACATGAGCTTTTTCTTTTGTACAAATTAGGTGGTGTATAGACCAGTTGCACCATAGTTTCAAGTTGCCAAGAACAGGAGAGGATAGATAGATAGATATATTAATTGATAATATGAAAATATGATTGTAGGGCACTCAGATGAAGGATAGAAATACCAATGATTACAATTTATATGATACAGATGATGGGTAATATCTAGCTAATAAATCCTGCCTGATATAGACCTAGGACCCTATGAGTTTTGATGGCAACAAACTGAGGGTAGCAGGAGTCTAAGATTTTGCTGCTGGCACCCCTGCAGTGATACTATAATACAGTAACAAATATAAAAATATTTTTATTATGTATATACTATAACAGTGCCATACATGCCATTATATGAGTGGTATGTTACTTCAACATGAGTGTATAGCTGTCTGTGGCAACCATGAAATGATCTCATACCCTGAGTTAGGGCATAAACTAACAGATTTATCTCTTCCTACCCTACTGCCAATGTCTGTGTGCAATGTTTGTACAGCTGTCACCTGCCATCATCCTCAAGACCACTCTCACTCGGATGCAGTTCACCTCCTTCACGTCGAGCACCCATGCAAAGACTTCAAGACTCAACTCTCTTCCTCCTTGCTCGAAAGCTCCAACACCACACGCTTGCTTTTGACTTTGGCTGCATGACTCCTTGCAGGCCTGTTTTCCTTGGTGCTTATATACACCCTGTGAGTCACAATCTGCACCGATCTTCAGATCCTGTATCTGCTCTAACCCTCCAGGCTCTTGGAAGGAGTTTGAACACTGTGGCCCTCGAACTTGATATGTTTCACTTCTTGCATGTTCTATCTGGGCAGTGAGGATTTTATTTTACATATATAAATAGTTTGCATGAACCATGCAGTAGGTACTGTTGATATACAAAGGATGTTATTCTGATCAGGGTTATCATGAGCTTGGGAGATTGAGGGACATCCCAAAGCCTTTCCTCTTAGCTTGTCAATTTACCACCGGGCTGAAATATAGCATACTTAAATTTTTTCTCACTCTTTCACCCCTTTGCTCCCTTTTCCTCATTTTTATTATTTAATTCTACCCAGGGTGAGTCATTTCCTGTACGAGTGTCAATTTGCCAGTCAGTCACACAAAACCCTGGGACATCACAGAGAAAGTCATGAAATGAGCCTTCAAGATCATTGGAACAGCTTCTAATGTCAAAGTATCGGATGGGGAAATGGTTATCGAGCCTCCAGTGTAAATTTTCCACTAGTGAGCCTAAGGAAGTTTCATCATATGAATCCATATAACCAACAGAAATAGTTTTTAATGCTGGAAGGGTCAAAACATCGCTGTGGCTTCCCAAGAAAGTGTGGCAAGTGTCAATGGACACTTCTCCCAATATCTGCAGTGAAGACAGATGCCAATGAAGTTGTAGGAGTGCAGGATCTATGACTGGATGAAAATCATCCCCAATTGCCAGGTCTAAATGTCTGGTGCGATGAACAATTTCAGGTGGAAAAAAATTTACAATAGACTCCATCATGTGGGCAATATCATCCTGTATGTCTCTACTGATCAAATGAAACTCCAATGTAGGCTGTGCCCTTGTTGCTTCCGGCATGGGTACAGGGTAATCAGGAACTTCGGTACTAATGCTCACACGAAATGTAGGACTTGCATTGAATGACCAATGAGGATGTAGATCTTCAAGCTGCCACTGAGATAAGACAACTCGAATTCCTTCTGCAATGGTCAACACATTGGAAGCATTGACTGGACCACTGTGGGAAATGAATCAAAGAGAGCAGTTATCAGCAACTCTCAACTTTGAGAGCAGATGCCCACAATTACTGGCAGAGGTTTGCAAGTGAAGATACTTCAACCAAGGAAGATGTATTTCTGCCTGGGTTAATGCCCATTGCTCGACAGCCAATGAGTTCTTAAAGCAAAGGACTAATTTCTCCAAAGATATCATCTCTGCCAATTTCTGGGGCCATGCTGTCAGGAGTGGAAACTCCAGAGAGGTGTCTGCATTTTTTATCTTGAAATGTGTCAGATTTTGGAGGATGGAATTGGCAAACCCGATATAGAGGCCATCTAAATCTATTTTTTGGAGCATTGGAGCATAATCAATAGAAATCCTAGAAGAATTGCTGAACTCTGGAAGTTTGATCTGCAAGGTCTCCAAAAGAGATAGAGAACCCTTGGTCAAAATATTAGACATAGCAGTTGTGTCAGATATGGATTGTGGTTTTGTAAAGGTGATGTCGATCACTCGGATCCTACTAGAGTGCTGTAAAAATGAAAAAAGGTTTGATGTGCTGTCCTGCTTTGCAGATGGAATAGTCCTGCAGATGTACAGGGGTACCCCCTGTGTATGGCAAAGAATTTCTCCATCCCATTCTGATGACCTAGAATGTATTCAAAGGACCTGACTTGACCATAACATTGGGCAGCTCAATGCAATGTCCTTCCAGCACCTGCAGACATGGGAGATGCGCCATGTAAAAAGACTGAGCAAATTTGTTTCAGGGGTGGTAGCCCATAATTCCTCAGTGTCATAACTTTGGCCAACCCACTGTGCATTAATCATAAATATTTCAGTAAGGATTCCTGGAGAAAGAGTGGCGATGTTGATGGTGTCATTTATTTGGCAATTTATTTCATGAACTTTTGCCTCCAGAACCTCTTGTTGCCTCAACAGCTGATGATATTTAAGCTGGCGAGATGACTTTACTTCGCCCATGATCGATAGAAGTACTAGAGTTAGATAATCAGAGGATGTTAACACTACACATATGTAGGTGAGGACAATAGTCTTAACATATCCAAGGAGCTACACTGACCCACTGTAAAGCAAGAACTAGCACTTGAACTTGATCGATGGTAAAGACTGAGTGGGCCCGGGGTGTCAGTTCAAACTCATAGTGCTTATCATCTATTGATACAGTGTGAGAGCTCTACATCTGGGGGTCGGCAACGTCACCAGGGCCTGTGGTGGTGATGTGTCACATTATGTCACATGTGGCACCATAAAATCTGGTACACAACTCTTTTGACAAGTTCTTGATCGATTCTTGACCAATTTTCACATGATTTTCACTCAATAAAATGTGTAATATTGTAAATAAAATATATTAACTGATGAAGTAATCTTTAGTGTAGTTAAATAGGTATAAAAGACATCACATAATATATATTCTACCCTTCATCTTCTCAATTCTGTTCATAGGGAGTGCACAGGTTACCTTCAGTTATATCATGTGTTTTATAAATATATATGTAGCCTTGAATGGGAAGAATTCTTTCCAATTTTTTGTGTGCAAATTGATTGAGAAATGGGCAAGCTACATCCCTTGTAAGTTTGAGGTGCTTGCCCCTAGCATAGCTTTTCATTGGTGCAGGTATACCAAATTGAGAAATCATCCATTTTAGGCAACTCAGCCCAGCAAAAGATCTGCTGCCATGTTCTCTCAAGCCGAAACTTTAAAGGAGCATAATTCATCCATTTCTCAAAGGATTTGGATTAAAAAAATTGCAACATTTTCAGAAGATGCCACTCTATATGTTGATTAGAAAAGAAATCTCAGAAACTCATTCCCTATATGTGGTTATTATTAGCACTCATAGCAGAGATCTGCCATAGATGGGCCAGAATCTTAATATCATGCTCCATTTAAATAATAGATCATTTTTTATTTTTAAATCATGCAAATCATTCATGGCAGATTTTTTATATCTTTCCTTTTTAGGAAATATGGCACATTTTACAAACATGTTTTGCTCTAAGTTAACAACAAGAGGCCTAAAAATTTAAGTTCAACCAAGGGTTGATATATGTGACCTATAAAAAAATTTTGTTTCACCAAAGCACATCGCAAAAATGACTACTTGCAGTCTTGAATAGACCTTGAAGGTTGGCTGGTGAAAAGGAAAACGGTTTGTAGTCTGTAGAGTAGATTGACAATAAAATCGTTTTACTTCCCTACAGACTGGTCACTACCTCACAAGTTCGTTGGAGGCAAGCCTGAAGTGTAATTGTGTTCAAAAATGTGTTACAAAAATGCACAGGATAATAAAGATGGATGTCTGACACTATGCTAGCTAGATGAAATGAATGGTCTTCCTTTCCACTTATCTAGCTATAACTCATTGAGATAGTCCTCCTGTCTCTAGAGTTTGTAAGGTCACTTCATTTTAAGGATAGATAAGTCTCCTCCTGGATATAAATTTCTCAAATCTACAGGGATGGTCTTCCTTTCCCTTTATAGATGCTAATGGTCTCTCTGAAAAATAGATAGGGATGGTCTTCCTTTCCCTTTTTAATCCCTCAAAGCACAGTGGTCTTTCTTCTGCCTTTGGTTGAAGATTCCAGGAGATGGTCTTCCTTTCTTCTGAAATCACACTTTTTACTAATTAAGTCAATAGGGATGGTCTTCCTGTCCCTTAGGCCTCTCAATTCACTAACACACTTCAAGGACCTACTCCTTAACTTCTTTATAGGATACTCAGTTTGTCTCTCTCTTAGTTTAAGGTATAGGGTGGTCTTCTGCCTCAGATTACTAATGCTAGCTAGCACTTCTGGAACTTCAAAACCAAACTGGAATTGGCTTGTTTCTCTGACTTAGCATGGCAGGAGCAGATGAGCTTGTCACTGCAGATCACATTGTGAGAGAATGGGGGCGAAATCCCTGTTGTTTTTCCATTCCTCATTTTCAAGCTTTTATGCCATCCAAGATGGCTATTCTTAGCTCAATTCTTGACTCGGTTTTTGGTTCACTCATATTTTGGGCATTGCTTACTAGCAATTGCATGTTTATTCATATTTATTCCCCAGGACAGCATCTCACTGGTAATATGGCATGTATGCAGCCACCCCTGTTTTGTGCAAATATAATTGGTTATAATACCAAAAGCACTCACTATTGTAAAGACTGGAGAGCTGGAGTTGAGCCCCTGGCTGCCAGCTTTGCAAAAGTACCTGAGATTGGTTATACCAAAGTG
>JASFDH010001922.1:0-12708 GCA_036937195.1 Nidularia pulvinata
GAGCTTATACGACAACCGGAGATCCTCCAGGGACAATTCTGGGAAGAACCATCAGGGGCCGTCAACGCGCAAACATCACCAAAACCAACAATGTGGCACTGGATGATACATATGTGTGTTGTTTTTATGGTCAACCCCGCCCGCTGACCGAGAGGTATGAGATGTCTTCTTCGATTCAGTATTTGTGGCTGACAGTTTGGATCAACAATTTCATCATTTGAAGGCGCTGAGGTGAAGATAAGATCACGCAGACAACATGAGGCGCGATTGCAATGCTCGTGCCCGCCGTGAAAATCTTCGCGTGTACATCTTGAGACTCATGTTATACACACGTGTTGCAGAAACAACGGTGGATCGTGCTGCCAAGTTTATGTCCATTTCACTATTGTTACGAGTCTGCTATGTCGGCTGCCGGGAAAGACTTCAATCGGGCCCCTCTACAAATCTAAGGGCCGTCAGTCAACTGTTGTTGAGACTTACGAGGGAGCAGATAGGGAAAATGCACACCTGCCATAGAGGTTGGAGGTCAGACAGGATCAACATCCCAACGGTACTAAATGCCAGCCAAAAACACCCATATGGATTCACGTCCGTAAAAAATTACATAAACACCACGATGCCCGGGCCCCGAGACCCGATCTCGGCCATATTTCCGTCCATTGACAAACGGTGCCAGAATTAAATTGTGTTGGTCGAAAACTAAAGAATCGTGCTCCTAGACTGTTGTTCCATATACAAAATATTGGCGCATTATAAACACTGGCTCGTGAAAATATAAATAAAAAATATACATAGTGACAAGACAAAAACTATTGAATAAAAAATATATTGCATTTCCTGTCCTTGTATTTCTACATACATTTATCTGTTATCAATCACCAGAAAGTAACACTAAAAATTCGATAATCCAATTCGATACTGTATATACGAGCATATAATATTCAGCGTGTGCTGCATTTTTTAAAAAGGCAATGAATCTATGTATGTACCTTACTAGTTTTACCCCATTTGTCGAAGTTGCGGCTTGATCTTTACTTTTAAAAATAAGCAATTTCTAATTCACTAGCCGACATGAGGCAAGCAAATTGCTGCGTAATCAAATAATAGTACAGTTGGAGTCAGTTGGAATTTTTAGATAGTCAAATTTGGGCGATTCCGTTATTAGGCAGGCAAGTATTTTGAGGAGGACTCGGGGTAAACAGGGACTTTCGGCGAAACAGTGAACAAGATTAGCCAGCTGAAAATACATCGGATTCAGCTTATTTAAAATAGTTTCAATTGAAATATTTTTGAATGTTAAGAATGAGATTTTGTGGATGATCTGCGCCCAGGTTAGTGTAATGGAAAACGCATTGAAGCATGGATAAGTATTTCCATGCATTTTCCGTAAGGAAAAATACCATCTAGCTATTAAATTCTGAGCTGTGGGAAATATGCTATGAATATTAAAATTTAGCGGCTTACAGAACATTTCATTTACCCCATGACGGGAAATCTATTCAGATTTACAATAATGCTCAGGGAAAAGGCTTCTCAATTTACAATGAAATTCATTCACTGCACATTGAGAAGTTTTCGGCTTGTGAATTATTATAAATCTGAACAGATTTTCCGGATAATTCTATTTGGAAACCTCCTTTCAGAGTTTTCTGCAGAAATCCTCATATGAAATGATAGTTGAGGGTTTCTAAAATAATACTAATACTGACCGGCGCAGCGATCACGCAGATGTGAGTTTCCTACTCTCACCATAAGTACATGATAATTTTCAAGTTTTAAGTGTATCGAACTATTCAATTTGGCTCTGCGTCACAAGTGGAAGTCTAAAGGAGGTCTTTTTTGATTAACTATCTATAATTTAATCTTCGGCTGGCTATCCAATAATGATAATGCTCTCAAATTACACTGCTGCGGCAATTAAATGTTGGTAGTACTCGTCCTTTATCGTCAGCACTAGTCCCCCAGTTTCTCTGTCGAGTCTGGAATCTAAATCCAGAATGCTGACAGCAGCATTTTGCGCTGCAGTGCTAAATTTTGTTCACATTTCACCTCCAGTATCACCTTGAAGGCCATACTTTATTTCGACAGGTGATTTGGAGCTGAATTTCACTGAAATGTACTTATTCACCTGCTCTGCTGAATGACGGCGTGTTCGACGCGTTAAACTTAGACGCCACGTGATTTGCCGTGCCTCCGAAGACTGGTTAGTACAGAATTATCCTGGTTTTCCATCATGGGTATATGATGTTCTGCAAGCCGCTAAATTTTGTCAAAGGTTTATGATTTGCTAAGATTTTCCTTGGGTCAATTCTGTGTCCATTCGAAACAAATAGACGGCAATTTTTCTTTATCAAGGTTTAACATTCTCAGTAAAGTTTCCCATCAGTCGGAATTTAACCATTAGATCACATTTTCCCTCAGGGAAATATTTATCCGCTCCTCAATTCATTTTCCTAAGATATTCCCACTTGTAAAATAGTGGGATGCCAGATTTGTGTTGGCACTCGACCATACAATGGCATACTATACAGATGCTGGTAGAGACCAAGGATTAGAAACTTCATAGATCACGTAAGTACGTATTTTCGATAAGTTTTTCGAGGGCCTCTTGAGGGCAGAAGCGGGTTCTGCCAAATTATACCACCTGGGGAAATGCTTTCACGTACGTCCTCCCATGAGAAGCATACAGTAAACTAGACACATGGCCGGCACTGAACTTGCATGGACCAACTAGGCGACGGACCGTGGGGCAAGACATTATGAAGGTCATAAAAACTTACTTTTGTGGATCAATCAACCATCTATAAGCCATGTGGGTTACGAACGTGCCAACATCGTAATATGTGATGTGACTTATAAATGACTGAGCCTCCTATGCCGTAATTCCTTTTCACGAAGAAATTGTGGATGAAAGAGAAGAGGAGTCGGCAAAGTCTGGCTGAGTTTCGACAGACTCTAAATTTGAAACGGCTCGGATAAATATCTCATTACGTGAATTGCAGGAAAGCTTCTGGTGTCACGTATGAGTGCGTTAGAGTCGCTTTCTCTTGTCAGACACCACCCTCCTGCTCTCAACCTGCTCCCAACATTCCAGCGCAAAGCTCTAGCCCAACTGTAGGAGCAAACCAATTGCTCGGAGGATTCTGCCCAACAGTACTTGCCTTATCTACTGCTCATGCTTCATTCTTTCAACGATGCCCTATTACTCTAAGTAGACTGGAGTGCATCTTGCGGAGAGCCACCATGCGATAACTATGCACCAGACCCGGCCATGAACTACCACCGAGGCAATTTCACTATTTACGGACTATCTGGAGCTCACATCATTATATATACTGGGAGATAAGTGACCGTTCATAATGAGCTGCGGTGGGGCGATGAGGGACTTTACCAAGGGGATGGTTATCTAGGGGTCATAGAGCGATGCACGAAGTATTTCATTCATCAGCGGGTACGTCAGTACTTCGACGATTTATGACTCCGCTTTTCCCATGATTAGACTAGTTCACTGCTATATATACGTCCAGTTACCCGTCAGTCGGCAATAGAACGTCAAATATCAGGAACAAGGTGAGCACTGCTCTTCTTCAGTCTTCGCTTCCGACGTCTCCTTTGTTGGCTCGCGTCTTCAGAGTCTTCGACTTCCTAGGCGTACATAGCATTGGAGTATTTTAGAAGACTCCAAGGCCATCCTGCCCAAAGTATTGAACCCAGAGAAAGCAACGATACCTTGTGACAATGGATATCTCATGAGAATGAAGTCGATCTGAACCTTTTATATTGTTCTCATACCCCATTCACGATACCTATTCGCCTTAACGTAGGTTAAAACATTCATGTCTCCTCATTCATTGTATTGCTGATCATAAATCTTGTCTTCGTCAAGCCTTATCTCTATGTATAGGCTTTAGTGACAACTTTGTCTCAATTTTTTTTTTCACCAGAGCACCATACCTCCTTCTCCGAATCAGAAGAGGATATAAATAATAGTAAGGTATTGTCTCATCCAAGTCTCATCTATATGACTCGATTAAACTGCTAGGTGCACTGTCAGAGAGTTCGACGTGATGATTGGGCCAACCATTCTGAATGCGACTAGGAAAAGGTCAGTAGGCGCCGACTTGTTCTAGGAACTCCTGGCCTCCTCTCAGGAAGTGATCGTTGATAATAGGAGTCTTAAATACTGCGTCTTCAAGAACAGCAATTGTTACATTAATTGTGCTTGTTAGGTGCGTAGTTAATATGTTGTACGAAATACATCAGAATACGACGATCGTAGACCGCAGTAGAATCATGTAGACATCCTCTTCCAGAAACGTGCCCTTGCGTTTACCTTGCACCTTCTAAGTGGAGGGTTTGTTTAGGGTGCTCAATTCAAGCTCGGGTATGAGTATGATGTTGCCCTCGAGGTGCGCATTGATGGACCTTATCTTACTTATAATTGTTAGGTATGCAAGTTGAGCAGCGTTGGAGCTGGTCCCCACTTGTCGGCATCCAAGCGTAGCCGTGACTGTGGCGCAGATGTTATGGAAGACTGCGTTGCATCTTGTCCAGTTTCGGTTTGCATTATGCTATAAATAGGGTGCGCCGGTCATTCAGGCTGATTGATATTTCTGCAAGCTGTCGAGTTGTGAAGATCTATATGTCGTACTCAACGGAGGGCTGACATACGTGCGGTCGTCTATTATGCACTGCGCTAATTGCTTCCGATCATTGTCTAGATTACCGAGATGCGAGTATAGGCATGTGCCTAGGGACCAAGTGGCCACCTGTAGCTGTAGGTTCGAGCTTAAATGAAACTGAAGGCTGGCTCTCGATATTTGCTTAGTGAAGCGCGTGAAACCCAAGTACCATCGGTAAGGTATAGCACCGTATAGTACATGTGCATCTCGAGACACAAATTCAACCGTTACGCGGAACCGTAATACACTACTAGGGCTCGAGCCTCCGATAGCCTCGTAAACGGTAAGATGCTGGACGCCGATTCGCGCGATGCGGAACCAACGCGGAACAGTGCTTACCAACAAAACGGCTGTGCTCAAGCCTCATCGCGTTTCTTAGCTTGCGAAGTAATGCGTTTGAACGTGCGCCTGAACATTTACTGCGGTGCAGAAGCTTCATTGTAAGTATATGACGCAAAGCCTGGAGTGGTCGATCGTTTGTTTTGAAATTTGCATCTGTGTCATCGTTCAGTTGGTTCCTTCGGGAGCCTTCATCGATCGCCACCTCAACGAGAATGCCATAGGCCCGGGGCTGCCGAAGAGCGATATGAGATTGATAAGCTCTTGGAAATTGCTTTGTAAAATAGACCTCCATCGATATATGGACCAACCTACAGGAAGAGAAACAAGACAGGAGTCTTCTCTATCGGACGCTTCAGTGCCCTTTATCATGCTGGCCAAGGCAAGTGTTGCCAATATTATCTTGGCCCTGCATCCCTGCAAAGCGCGCACTATTACATTTAGCGCCAGAGTCGTCAACGGCATTAAACGATGTCGGTTAGTCAGCACTTCCCGCTTAGGACGGAAACATGCCCGGTGCCCTTTGTAATTTGCCACATTGTCCATGGCTCAAGCAGGCTCAAGCCCCATTTCGCAAGCAAATAGTCATGCTTATGGGCTTTCCTTCACCCCGAATTCCGCAAGGGCTCTTTTGCCGTTGAGCCTCACGGTGCACCGTGCGTCTTGAGGGCGGAGGAAGCAAGGCAAATCCTCAAGCGGGCAGCCCTGAAATATCGGGAAAAGTATGCCGGACGATGATATCGGCATCGCGCCGGATCGCGGTCAAGGAGTCTCCAGGAACGAGATCTGGAGGCGCTCAATTGGTTGCAATTTCTTTCCAACCGATAGCCCTGTATGTATGTATTGGCTTGGTATACACCGCAATTTTGAATAAAGGCCTACGCAACCACTTTGGTTTTCACTTTTCACCCTTCGCTTCCATTCGCCTTCCTCGATCCAAGCTGGATTCCGGAGGTCATGTTCTCGGAAGTGGCTCATGCGCGTAAGCAGATAGACAAAGGGGTCCCGTCGGTATGTGCTCAGTCACTTCCATCTTATAATGCCGAGAGTTAACAGGACTTTGACGCTCTCGTAACAGTTGGTTATCGATTTGACGCCCAGTGTCGACGTTATCGAGACAGCCCCCATGGGGTACAACCCTGCTATGTCTTCATTCCCCCCGTCACCACAGTCCACCTCTTCATTGGCACCTGCTGGTCCTCCCTCTTTCGCCCGTCGACATAGCTATAATGTTGCAGCAACCAAACCTCTACGTTCGTCCCCACTAGCAGGCCCAGCGCTCTCGAGTGACGGTTCTGTCGCTGAGGAGACTCGAGACCGACCGCATCCACCGAGGGTAGGCTCCACGCCAGACCTTGCTATATCCCTCACTCCTCTGCCTGCAGCACGGCGTTCACGCCCTAAGTCGTCGCAAGGTTTCATCCCCGTGCTGTCTCCGGCATCAACGGACTTGCCATTCCGTGCTGAGAACGATGCCATCTCGCCAGACTCGCCCTCGCGTCATTCATTTTTCCTGGGTTTGGAGAAACGACGCGTTAACCGCAAGTCGTTTCATTCGCCCATAGAGATCCCTCCCGTTGCGTGTCCCCCCGTCCCCGAGTGGGCTCTTCAAGAACGCATCAACTCCGCAGAGCGGCATCCTGCGCAGACTCGCGCCGCACCCCTCCCACGCCCCAAATCATTCCATGCATCAAATGTTGCGTCTCTCGATCCCGCTAACGCCTCTGATAAGAGTTCCTGGCTCACCACCAACCCCTACGACGCCACGCCGCGTTTCTCCCGGCTCGGGCTATCGGCGTCCAATGTCGTCCTTCCTGTCTCTGCGCGCGAACATAAGCGCATGTCGCGCGCCAGCTCGAGTAACAGCATACGGTCCGCCTTTACGGTCACTCCAACCGCTGGGGCGCAGAGCATTCGTGCGCGTCCCGAGAGTCCAACGTCGTTATCGCGCAGCAGCACGAGCAGTAACTTCTCCTCACACAGCCACGGTTCGCCGTATAGCACGATCCCAAGTCTGAGTCTCACGCGCTCCAGTAGCAACGCCTCGTCAAGCGAGAGCATCCTTACGCCGCCCACTCCCATGGCAAGGAGTCTCGCGCCGAGCATTGCTAGCTCGTCGGACATAGGCACTATTGCTGAAGAGGAGGACCCGCAGCCTGATACACGCCGCTTCTCCTTGAAGCGGATCCGGAAGAATTCTCTGGCGCGCATGAAGAGCCTGCGCTTGAAACCGTATAAGTCGCATAGTGATATTCACGCTGACCTGCAGCTCGAGCCCTACGAGCATGGTGCCAATGACCATCGCACACGCCATCATCGTAACAATGCCATCGAAGCTCCACCTCCGCTGCCTGATCTGAAGGCATTCAAACCGAACGTTACCATTCTTCATGAGCCTGTTCACGACGAAAAGCTGGCATCGGACGAGGTGCCTGGCACGAAGGCTATTGGTAGGAAGGGTACGATCAAGAAGTTGCTGAAGACATTTGGCTGGAGTCGGACGTGATCCTTCACGGTATTCTCGGACGATTATACGAACTCAATAATTTTTTTCGTTATACCCTGCATCTTCTGACATTTACATATTCCCTTCATTCATTCTCTTGGACGGTACATACTGGTTTTAACGGCTCCTCGCCATCGCATATTGGATTTAACATGCCTTCTATATGTAAAGTTTATTAAAGTATAGTATGTTTGGCGCTATTGATTGTTGAGATATTCTTGCTCGTTTCGGATACATGTGTGCTTCGTATCCGTCAGTTGATAAACATCTACTCGTCCAAGAGATAAAACATGCTTAACTCGATAGCGGAGATGTGTTTTTGTTTTCCATAAATAACCACCAAAAGGGGATAATTTGTGCCTTACTCTCGCCTCACTTGCATCATATGTCACAATAAAAGGAGAAATCTCAGTTCCCGCATCGATATATGTGAGTGGTGAAAATAAGCTTACCCGCAACAATCCAGGAGATTTAAACCTATGATGACAGTCTTAACAATATGCTTTATCCCTAAGGTAACGACTCGATCAGTAGCTGCGATCTTACTATGGAGTCTGGTCGAGAAACTTTCTGATGGTTGAATCGAAGTTGGGAAGTTTACCGGTCTCGGGTTAAACCAAGGTTGGGTGTCTATACATATCAAATATATTTCTTAATAAAAGGGATTCATTGTACAGTACGAAGGGCTTTCACCGTTAACAAGTTGGCATTAACGACCAGGTTGGCAACGAAATGAAGAATTGGAAGCAGCTGGCCTCTGGACGTTTATCAAAGCTAGCTGAAGCATCACATCACATGATCTGACGTAACATCCCTGCGATCTGTGAACCGCATAGTTCTTGGCAGTAGCAACCTGATCGCGATGGTCTCTTCCCATCTTCAACCATCCGCCTGACATCTATATCTCCTCGTCCTCCAAGCCTACATCATGTCCAACAATGATTATCGAGATTCCTCAGACAACGCTGATGCGCGCACGGCCTTCCTTGAAGCCCAGCACGCGTTCAGCACAAAGGTCAAGAGTGTATGGAGCGGCTTTGTCGATTTTGCGCTGAGGGATAACGTGTTGGAGGTCGCCGTTGGTCTCATGTACGTCTCGGGGATGCTTGGCATTCTATGTCTACATCTGAGCGCTTCTATAGAATAGCGACGGCCTTTACTCGTGTCGTCAACTCTCTTGTGTCCGACATACTCCTACCCCCGCTCTCCCTTCTGCCGTTCGTATCCAAAAAGCTCGAAGAGAAGTTTCTACTCCTCCGCAAAGGACCACATTGGTCTGACGCGGAACCTTATAATACTCGCCAGCAGGCTCTGGACGATGGTGCCGTTGTGTGGGCGTATGGGTACGTCTCGCACCTTTTTTTGCTGTTATCTTCTGGCACACGTCATGCTTATCTCTTCACTTTCAGGTCCTTCTTAGACCAACTCGTCACCTTCATCGGTCTCGGCCTCGTTCTCTACCTCATCGCGAACCTCTACGGGTACTTCACAAAGGACTCGATCATCACTCACACCGTGAAGTGTACTTACTGCAGGAAGCAAGTCAGCACGAAGGTATGTATCCTCCTGATTCTCCTTCCTGGAAACTTCCGTTGATCATGCACAATAGGCGAAAAGGTGTGCTATGTGCACGTCGTGGCTCGACGGTCGAGAAGATCGCGAGACAAGTGGCCTATAAGGGGTGGTCGACGTCTTGTTAATCTTGCCAACTGAGGTGGGTGATTGGAGCTGGAAGAGGATTTGATCGGAAGCAACAGTGATCTCTTTATACCTATATGCTGGGACTTAAACACGCTGATACCCTACGTCATTGTATTATCTAGGAAGTTGAAATGTACTCATTTTTCACGAAAATTGTATCGAAAGGAAGGACCTTTTTGGTCCATGCCATTATTTCAATGGTGCTGTATCCTGCTGAAGCCCTGCCAAGAACGACCGTTGATTGGCTGCTTGTTGCTCTTTGATAAGTTGGCCTTCCTGCGAGTGTGGATAAAGAACTATAAGACGGACAGCGCGTACTCGCTAGGGCCACAGCTTCTTGTGAGGTGCTGGAGTGCTGTAGCTCAGATCGAGACCGCTGCGGGTGTTAATAGGGAGGTAAAGAACTTTCTCAGGCGCATGGACGAAAATTCGAATGCAGTGGAAACGTTGATTAATTGGGTCCTTCCCGACGTGTCTACTGGTTCTAATTCACACGGCTTCCACGGATATTCTCCCTACAACGTGTAACTGGCGCATCGCTCCGACGGAACGATTACCTCAAACGACGGCTACGTACAGTCACAACAGGTACGTGGGAGGGTGAGCACTCTTCTTTTTGGATGACTCTTCAAGCGTAAGCTGAATCTCGTGATGGTGAAAGTCTTGAGCAGGTTCTCTCATTAGAATACTGGCGTCATGGAGAGACTATGTGCTTCAATATTTTCCGAAATCTCCTTCTCAGCGCTCATTGACGGCGCCAAGATCACCTTTCTGGAGGCCAAGCTCACCTCAAGTTGATTGGATCCACACCGACATGAACCCAGATGGAAGAAAAAGGATTTGCGCTGATGTTTACCATTCAGATCAACTGAAAGTTTCCCAGGCATTAGCCAATGAGGACGCGCTGGTACTGTCAGCGCAAACGACGGAACGCAGTGAGTGATTAATCCTTCGAGCTTCCATCGAAGCCTCGTATGTGTTTACTCAATGCAGCTTATGCCATAGTTCAATATGTACGAACGGTTGCACACTACTAGGCGGTGATGGTATATAACGCCCATTCTCCGGCTTGTCGAACGACCAGCGCTCAGCATTCGACCACTTTCTCCAGTATACCATGGAATCCCAATCGGCGGTTTCGCACTTGTTATTTATGGCTCTGCCAGCATGGGGTCAGTTGGATTTTAAATTACATCTCTGCCCGTGCTCACGCGCTCGTTTTTATTCATATGCAGGACACAACCGACCGATCTGCGCTCTGGCAGCGCGGCTCGTGCGCGAGCGGGATGATATCGTGGTGACTATCTTCACTGCTCCGGCCCTGCTCGACCGGTTGCGGTCAGAATTAGCAAGACAGTTTGAGGGCGATTCCGCTGGGGCTTTTCTGCAGAGGATCAGGTACTAAATCTTCCAGCCATGTCTGTTTCATCGGCTGTAGCTCACTGACGCTACGTGCGCCCTTCCTAGGGTCGTGGCGATCCTCGCATCTACCAGCGAACGAGATGTGTTCAAACTCCTGAAGCCATTCACAGAGGCCTACCCAGCGGCATACACAACCCTCGCCCAGTCCAAGCCTATCACCTGCGCTGAGACAAAAACGACTTTCGCGGCGGTCCCTGCGCCCGTTGTTGTGATACTTGACGTGCGTGTCGAGTTCTATCATCCTAATTTAGTTGGCAGAATTGCTGACGACCCCCGAAGTTCTTTGCCTTGCCACAGCTGCTTGCCACGCGGGAGGTGAGCGGCTCTAAGGTCCCCATATTCGCGTGGGCCACGGCGGGCGCATCGACGACCATCCGCACGTTGGGCCCTGAGAGCCTGGGTGCGCTGGGTGATTTGGGCCCGAAGCTGGAAGCGGAGGCTAAACGGAGGGGGGTGGAAACGAAGGAGGTCGGGGATGAGGTACGCGCTGTCTTTTTTTTTTGGGTCCTGGATTGGACGGACCCGGGTGCTGATGTATGGGTGTGTTCAGTTTTTCAAGCGTGGAACGGGAAAGGTGGTAAAGGTGCCCGGGTTGCCGGATATGTATGATTATGAGTTTTTCCCGCAGATTGTACGTGCTGTCGCTGCAGGTCGGGTATTATGCTGAGGAGTTGATGGATGAACTGCAGATGCCATTCGACGCCCCCGTTTGGCCGCTTATAAGGAGTGGCTATGCGTGCGTGATATCCTCTCCTTCGAGCGCTAACTAAATAATAATACCCTGGTACAGCTTTTTCCGGGCATGTGACGCCGTGATCATAGCGTCGAGCGAGGCGTACGAGAAGGAGTCGCTGGACGCGTTGCGGGGATGGTTGAGAGACGAGGGGAAGGACGTGTATGCACTGGGGCCGCTGCTTCCTGTTGAGTATGGAGCGCAAACGGAGACTGAGACCGCTGCGGGAGGGAATGCTGAGGTTATGGAGTTCCTTAGCAGGATGGAGGCAGAGTACGGGCAGAGATCGGTGCTTTTCGTGAGGACATCCCTTCTAGTGACCCGCAGTATCTTGAAGTTCACAGGCGGAATGTGTAGGTGTCATTTGGTACTACATTTTGGCCGACAGTGCATGAGCACATTGATGAGGTGGTTGAAGCACTGCTGGATAAGAAGTTTCCATTCGTACGTGTGATCTATGCCAGTGCTTATTAATCAACAACGCGCTGAGTATTGTGTTTGGGAAAAGATCCTTTGCCATGCGTCCCCGTTCGCGAAGATACCGGAAGAGCTGGCTGAGAAAGTAGATGCGTCGGGGATGGGGATGTTGACGAAGTGGGCGCCGCAACAGTATATCCTGAACCACTCAGTATGTCTCCTCGATTTGCGTTTATGGGGGGTTGTTAACCGTACGGCGTAGGCTACAGGATGGTTCCTTACCCATGGAGGCCATGGAAGTGTCACCGAATCTCTAGCAAGCGGTATCCCGCTGTAAGCCTTGTCATGTTCCCCTTCAAATGTACTTACTTACTTTGTGTCCGTGCAGAATTTGCTGGCCCTTCGAGGCTGACCAGCCCGCCGCCGCTGCGCATCTATCAGAGAACCTCAAAGCGGGCTTCGAGCTCCTAGAAGTGCGCACGGGGGAGAACGGCCTCAAGCCTCTGCGCAGGAACGGCATGGCTGCCGCGGGGACGCGGGAGGCGGTGGGTGCTGAGATACGAAGGGTCGTTGATGTGGCACGAGGTGAGGGGGGAGCGGAGATGAGGCGGAATGCGGAGAGAGTGGAGGGGGAGTTTAGGAAGGCTTGGGAGGTGGGTGGGACGGCGGAGAGAGGGATGAAAGCGTTTTTGGAGAAGTATGTGCAGTGAGGTGGGGTGTTAGATAAGTTTGATACACGATAAACACAGGGATTGTACATGTAGAGGCCACGAGAAATATTGCATGCTGTTTATCATGATTGATTAGTAGGCTCGATCCAGTTGTGCTGAAGGCAGGGCTCTCATGTTTGTGGGTGCTTAAAAATAAAATCCCAAAAAGGAAAAAGGAAAGAAGGGAAAAGAAAGGAA
>JASFDH010001923.1:0-12705 GCA_036937195.1 Nidularia pulvinata
TAAAGGAATACAAATTGAATGTTAACACAGAGAGATATACTATGAAAAGTATAGTGTGTGGCTGAAACAAAGTAAGTGTGAAAATGGAAATGGACTGGAGTAAACCTGAGTAAACCCGGAGATGAGCAAAAAGTTGGGAGAGTGTTGGGATTGATTGTGAGCAGTACAGAGATGGCATGCACTGCACCATATAGGGATATGACAAGCAGTGTCCATGTGTTATCCCAGAGATTAGATGCTCCTGTGATAAGATCCAAAGATAAGATAATGATAAGTGCCAAGAAGAAAAGGTGAATTTATGACACTGGTCAGATTGGAGTCTGCACAGATTTGGTGAAGTCTGAGCAGAGTCCTAGGACTTTTACACCTTGGACTCAGATGTAAATATTTCTATTTTATTTACCAGCTGAAATTGAACTTGAGACTTCTGGGTTTTATGTTACATAATCCAAAATTAAACAGGTTTCAACTAGGCTATACAACTTTCATAAAGTAGAGGCTACTAATGCTCTATTATAGGTTACCCATGGTGAGTGGATGGTATTAATTCTATAATTACCAATCTAGAGCAGTTTTGACACTATATTTTTTACTACCATATTTTTAAATTGCTATATAAGCTGATTTTGATATCTGAGGAATTTAACTGTCTATTGCCTACATGAAAGTTGCTCCACTCCCAATACCAATAGGCCTTCAGCATGGGGCATGGCTTGTTGTGGGCTAAACCCCCTGCTTTTTCTCTTCTTGGGAGCTACACTCCAAACCCCCTATTTTTTTGCCTTCTTGGAGGCTCTGCCCCCAAACCCCTGGCTAAATCCCACTACTTGCTAGAGGTTTATTACACCATCAACTGTGCTCACAAACTCCAAAGCCCTTGTCTTCCAGATTCTTAATCACTGCCACCCCCTTAGTTATGTCAAATTATCTTATCATTCACCCCATTTACTGTTACAAATTTCCTTTACAAGTAACCTGCTATGCAATGTCTTTTCTTTATTTAAAACAGTTATCACATGAGTAGTTATATTTGGACTAGCCAACAGTAACAATAGTTATACTTAGTATACTGTGCACAGACCATTGTAGATTACTATAAGTAATACTTTGTGCTCCAGTCTTGCTCTTCAGCTTGACCTAGGCAAATATAGCCTCAGTAACATCCTTGCTCAAGTCCCTTGAACTCAGAACTAACTCAAACCTCTTAAGACCTAGTCTAGAGGCTTCTCCAAACCTATGCTTCTCTTAGACAGAGACTTAGCAACTTGACAGCTGTCCCTTACAAGGAAGCATGTCTTAACTCGACCTCAAGAACCTAATACATGGTTTTACCACTGTTAGACCAAACTCTGAACCAACAAACTTTGCTTTGAACCTATAAAGGCTTAATTGCCATAACATTTACAATACAACTCATTATCACTAAAGAGATATTTTTCAGTAGAACAGGTATTTGTGGGACAGAGAAGCAGCACACAATAAATACAGGCAATAAAGGATGACTAGAGTGATTTAACCAGGTTTCGGCCAAGGCTGGTTGATCGCCAGCCATTTCAGGGCTAGCCAACTTTGGTGTAAATGCCATGTTTAGGGGTTTCATCAAAGAAATTTTCATTGTGAATGTTTGAAGTGCACAAAAATTCTGGATGTTTGACATTTCATTGTTGAGATATATTACTGGATGATTACACATTTTTCTTGAGTGTAGGCATCATATAACTTGAGAAATTCGTTGTGCAACTTGAAGTGGCTAACTTCAGGGTCGCATACAGTATCCATGTATATTTGGCTGTATTTATACAATAACTACGGCTTCTGACGACATGCATAAATACAGCGCTTCTTCAGAAACTACCATCATCAACAGGCGATTCTTGGTACGAACCTTGCAGCGAAGTTGAACAGTGGTCACTTTCGCGTTAGATATCGGTTCCGCCACTCAAACATAAGCCATCGCACCACAAGGACATGTCGACTGAAGTTATCAAAAGCACTTCTCTTTCAGACGCGACAATTGCGACGCAGATTCATGATAATGGTCGGGCTGATCAAGCCTGGGGCCTAAGCGTCCACGAAGCAAGTGCAACGCATTCATTGCCTTTCGACAATGCGACAGGGAATCGTGAACGAATATCGACATCTCATGATGAAAGACATACGGACGGGCTGAGACAGGTTTTGGAATGTGAGCCTCCGATTGCAATTCCACCAATAAACGTGGGCGCGCAAATGCGATATCAGGCTGTAGATCAAGTACGTCCACCATCAGATAACAGAGTCGTTTTCCTTATAGAACTTCTTGGTTAGCCGACTACTTCGATTCGAAACTACTCGCATGCACGTCACTCCACATATATACCATCAATGGCTGCAGAAACAAATGAGAGGTTCATTCCACCACCAAATTCTTATTATTCTAGTATATATGGCCAATCCACTCAGTCTAGTTTTCCTTCTCAATCGCAGCGGTCCAAAGGATTCAAAATTTACAGAAGAAATTCTTATTCCCACTCCCATTCCAATCGTCCAGGGTCTTACGTTGCAATTGATCCCTTTCAACCTTCTGTTGCTCAATATGCTTCGCGATATGGTCTTGGAACAACTGAAGGAATCTCTGAGGATGGAATCGAAACCTCTATTTCTATTGCTGGAAGACCGACATTAGATATCTCCGCATATATCTTTGCATTTTTCCTTGATACGCTTCCTCGGCAAGTGTACTTACATTTCCTCCTCCGTCTTCCCTCTCTATATTTTTCTCGCGTGACACGCATTTTTGAAGAGGCAGAGATTACTATGCCAGAAATCAGAAAAATGGCCATTGAAACTACCAACCGTCGGAATGGTTCCATTGGAGATCTCGGACCTGGAACGTGGAATTTAGAGTCTTCAATAATCATTCCACCATATGCCAATCTCAAAGCAACCTGGGAATCGTTTATTGACTCGTTATTAAAGGAGTGGAAAACATTAAATATCGTTTCAGTACTCTTTCGTGAGTTTCAGTCTACCGTATTCTTCATTTACGATATAAATTTATCTTGTCCATTTTTATTACTGCCAGCGCCATTCTTACTATTTTGCAGATAGAAAGTGCTGCGGCAGATCCTGTTACTCGTTATTCCGCATTGTTATCTTTGGTCTGCGCACTTGTTAGCCTTCTTTACGGGTGCATTTACATCATAAGATTCGGAACTATGCGCAAAACTTACAAAGCTGCGGAATGGGCAGAGGTAAGCCTGAATTTCATAATATCTCCAAATCTCAGACGAATTATGCTAGGAAGCACAAAAGAGTACTACTTTTATCTTGTGGAACGTCTGGGTACTGCTTGCAATGCCAGCTACATGGTTATCATGGTATAAATATTCTCATGCTCACTGAAACTAAGTACTTACATATTGATATTATTTAGGTCCATAATGTTGTACATAACCTGCATCATGTCCTTTGTATGGCGAACTGGATCTACAGCTGATGCAGTTGATTTAACCCTATCGCCGCAGCAAGCGCTTGTCCCACGCATTATTATTTCTGTTGTTCTGGGGCTAGGGATATTCTACTTTCTTCTCATTATCGGCACGTTCAGGCGCTATGGCGATGTAATGGATCGAACGTGGAGAAACAGAGTCATTGGATGGACTCAAGATAAGCAATCTACAGCCTATCATGGCACCCCTACGTCCTCGAGTTATCCGGCAGGATCATATGTTTATGCTCAGTCTCCTACTGAATCTCTTCATTCATGGAGCCCTCAGCTTAATGTTAGTAGACCCACGAGCCCTTTTGGCCGACAGCGATCGTCATCCCCACCCTCATCAAGGCCCATCGTCATCCCTCCCTCGGAATCCTCTATTTCGTCTTACCATCCCTCCTTTTTGGCGACTAAAGTCTTAGACCTACGTTTCATGGGTAGCGTTGCGCATGAAATACCTGAGGATGTTTTAAGCCATGGAATTTTGCAGGAAACTTGGAATGCATTTGCCGATGTAAGCACATTAACTTTACAGATTTTGTCAACTATTTTCTAATTATATTTGGTTTTCAGGAAGCATCGAAGGCATGGGACGGTCAACCGGGTCTATTTCAAAATGACGACAGATTCCCAGCTCGTATGTCGACCCAACGTCCTCAAGATCTTGTTGCACGCGTTCTGGAATGGTGGAACTTGAACATCTTTTATCCACACGAAGTACAGGCGGTCCTTTGCCAAGAGTTCCTGCACGATGACCCAGAGTCTCCTGCATTCGTGATTTATCTGATAGATTCCAGCCCTAAAGATGGGTATCTTCGACCAATTGATGATCGATTCGGCTCTGTCCTAGAAGGGCTTGACAGAGTAGATATCTTCGACCCCCTCACTAGGGAGACCCCTCGGTCAAGAGACTTAGGCAGAACATCTGTCTTCGCCAAGAGTCGCTCTCACAGAGCAAGAGTGCATTTCCAGAACCCATCGGCAGCTGTGGACCCCTCTGTACCTTCAGGCTCCCACGACGATAGCGACCAACAAACGTCAGACGATGAGCCAGCTACTCGCTCGTCGCAATCACCTGTACTGAATGAGCTGCCGTTGATGGGGGAAGCGTCGGAGTCTGTTGAGCCAATCCCGAAGGATCAGTTGCTTGAACCTTAATTCGTGCATATGGTACATAAATCAATTCTCCTGTGTTACCAGTCTCTATCTAATAATAGGATGGAACAATATCCGAAGGAGATGCATACTCAACGTTTGACGATAAACTAGAGTCCATTTGAATTTCCTCTCTCCCATGTCCGTTATACAATAACTAAGATCAAACGCACTGCGTCAAAAAGCAAAACTATTGGGCCATCCCAATCCCAGACCACTCCGGCTCATCTTCGAAGGCAGAAGTGACTTCTAATGGCCGATATATTTCCACTCTGGGAATTGTAGGAAGTTGGGTTGAAGGGATATCGGCAGGTGTTGGTATTGGCGGAACACTGCGTGATCCAGTCAGAGGCCACTTGCGTTTTTTACGCTGGAAATTTACAGATTGTCAGGGATTATTTATGAGAGCTGCCAGTTTTTAAAGATCACCTTCGATTTTGTGAAGCCCTTGCGGGGTTTTCCTGGGAATATAGAACTATGTGTAGAGCCATTCTCCGCAACAAGTGTCGAACTCCTGGAGTACAGCGATGGACCACGGGAACGCGGTATTCTGTCAGATGGGAAAGCTGGTTCAAGTGATTTGAGCATTTCGATTTGTGCAGCTGGTCTTTCAGAACCCGAGTTCGCAGAAGACATGGAGGCGCCTTTCTCCATCGAATCGATTGAAGTTTCAGTGTAGATGGATGTCGTTGCTGGGCCTATCATGTAGCTTCTAGGCAGTCTTCTCCGAAGCGTATGGTACTTTCGAAGAGTTACCTACGACAGAGGTGAGCCTAAGCGTTCAACGATGTAGCATTAATGGATGGAGCTTACAGCAAGGGCTATCGATAAAATTAAAATTACGCTACAGCCTACAGCGACCCCTGTTATTACAGCGGTGCTCCAACTATTGCGATCAAGTCATGGAATAAATTTCATAGAGAAAGAAAGAAACATACATGTTACTGCTGGAGGACACCATGTCCTCGAAGGGAGTGCCTGAGAAGCCGCAAGCGTCTGGACACAGATGCACCTGAACGTGCGTTGTAAAGACAGGAAAGGAAAGCTTCAATGAAAGAGCGATTCTGTACAACCACGGCAGCTGAGGACGTTCTGCTGCACCTAAACAGCCCTGCAGTGCAGGATGGGGACCGCGATGGGTTATTCGTTTGCATCAGGCGGCGTGGTTTCTCGTTTATACGTGTTACTTCTTTACCCTTTCAGTATCACTTTCTATGGAAGTTTTCTGATTCTAATGTTTGAAGTTGATGAGAAGGTTGGGCCAGGAGCCATCTTCATGATGCGCTGCCAGAGCTGCAATGTATGCTTGGGATCCTGTGAATGATGCTCCCTGGTTGTTGATTGCAGAATAAATTGATCATCTCTACTTATAAGGCGACCGGATATAAATACACATATAACTACTTTCCCGCACAATCAATCATCTTGCTCGACTACACGCCGTTCCTCTGCAAAAACTCCATGATCTTATCGCTTATCTCCTCCAGATGATTCTCCAAGGTAAAGTGCCCACCATCGACAAGATGTACCTCCGCCTTGGGTAGCACCGTTTTGAATGCCTCCGCTCCCGCGGGTATAAAAATAGTATCGTTCTTGCCCCATACTGCTAGGAGTGGAGGCTGGTATTTCCGGAAATATTCGTGGAAGGTGGGATATAGCTGGACGTTAGTTTGATCTTAACGAAAATGAAGAGTTAAGTGCATATATTCCATCGTGTAAAAGAGTCACTAAACTCACAGTCAAAAAACAGGTTCAATTGGATATCCTTATTCCCGGGACGGTCGAGGAGCGCTTGGTCAAGAGTATACGTCTCTGGAGGAATGGAGCCCGGGTCGGCTTCGCCCGTAGTATACTGACAACCATCTCATTCAGGAACGAAACATCGGGAAAAAACAATATTTACACACCTGAGAGCGTGTCACTTCATATGTCGTTAAAAAAGCAACAGTATCTTTCTTTGTCTTATCGTTCCAATATACCCTCAGAGAATCCCAGAAATCGCCGAGACCTTCCACGAATGCATTTCCATTTTGCGATATAATGGCAATGATCGCATCTGGGCGAGCCAATGCAAGTCTATTTGATAGGTGAGTTCTCCCAATGGAAGTTAATTATTCTCAGCCTCACCTCAAGCCAGTGGGTGCTCCATAATCGAAGATATATATCCCAAACTTAGCGAGCTTAAGCTTGTACGTAAAATTAATGATCGTTTTGGCAATGTTTTCGAATGTGTAAGCATAGTGCAACGGCGTTGGAGGGTCGTTACTGTCGGTTTCAATTTTGCGTACATCTAGTTGCAAGTTGCGATGGAGAAGATGTAAGTCGTGCGACGAAATATTAAGACCAAGATTCGCACTAGTAAATCCAAATCCCGGCAGATCGGGGGCCTGTAGAGATAAATGGGTGAGAACATGTCCAGCAGTAGTGCAGCGGCTCGAGTACGCACAATAACGCGATATTTAGTCGCCAATATAGGTATCAGGTTACGATACTGAAACGACGAGGAAGGAAAACCATGCAGTAGCAGGAGAACCGGTGCGTCTACCCTTCCAGCTTCGCGATAAAACACGTCAATACCGTCGACGTGGACTGTATGAACATGGGCAGTGGTGTGCGACATAATTCGGTGCCTGCGACTGTTTCAATTGCTATATTATTTGATGGGTGGTTTGTAGGCTGATGCCCCACGTCGTTGGATTGCGGTTTAAGTACCTCGCGAACATCAAGAAGAGAGCGCCCTTCCTTCTCATTAGTCAGAGAAACGTCTTAGTTACAGCAGCTGGATGGCATCCACGGTCGAACGTGACTGAAGACCGGATGACTGATCGTTTGTTGAGTTGATTTCCTGCACGGCTAAAAAAAGACTGTGCTATGGCGTTCCTGTATAGCAGAATGAAATGCTCCAGTAGTTGGATGACTGAGCACCACGTTCGAAGCCCCTTGCAGATGTCGAGAGAGCGTATGTTGGAAGTTTGAACATGACCGTGCTGACTGATCATGGATAGCCTTCTCGCCGCAAAGAGTAGTGCCATGGTATTGTTGGATGAAAACATCACACCTAAGTCCTTGGATGACCGTCCATCACCGAAATTTAATATGCATATTATCAGAGGAGCGCAGTTGAAGGTCACGCATACATATGAGCAATTGTTTGGGGAAAACGGCTTGAGGCGTAGTGGGGTGCAGACTCGAACGGGGGGTCCTTGCATTCTTGCATGCAATGCTGTTTTGGCATGGGATTGTGAGCAATATGATGAGACACGGCTGCCACGGCCTAAGGACCAGGTCTGAGCTGATAATGCCCTGTTGATAATTCCAGACTATCGTAAAAACTGGTACGATACGTGGCAAGGAGCTGAGCAATTTCTTCGTAAAATTCGGGTCTTTCTTGTCAATATAATAGAGATTTCCACGGAAGATCAGGCCAGGAATATAATTGTGGCTTGGTGGCTAGAACAGGGTAGAGAGCAGATCTAAGTCCAAGGGACAAGGATGTCTAGCGGGTTGGCCGCGGATGTTGCTGGAGACTTCCTGAGGCCGTCCCCGGGTTAGTCCGTTTAGGGGAATGGTTTGCGGCCCGCTCAGCACTAAGCCAGTCGGACAAGGGAAAAAAATACGAACAACCAAACGCGTCGCGTCGGCCTCCAATTAGAAGGGCCGGGTACTTATACCTGGCTTTCAATCCCATACATCCTGACTATCCTAGTGGTGTAATATTTTTGGATCTTATCCTTTATGATGTCTTCACTAGTTCTACCAGAATCCTGCAGTCCACAACCAATTTGAATATTGCGTGAATTTACGACTGCGGCAGAGTGCTGATTTCTACCCGACGTTTAATACGCGGTTACTCATCTCTGCGCTTACATTCCAGACGATGACAGCATACATAGGTCCTCTGGATCGCCTATTATATTATCCCTCTACTTAGCTGAATCATTTCTACGGAACCGCGGCTCTCCGTTATACTACCCACAGCCCGCCTACTAGTGAAATTTTTCATGCAACCTTGTTGGAAGCATTTTGTAGAAGCAGCTGATATGGTGCTACGGCTCCTTCATTCAAAGTTTGAAAGAACAGAAGCGAGGATTTGGCGAACACTCTTGGAACACTATTCGGATAGGGATCTTAGCGGTTTCGAGCTCCGCTTCAACCAGATTATTTCTCTTCATTTTCTATCTGCGCGTCCTTGCATGGTGAAGATGAGTCGAGTGGTGTCAGCTTTTTCTCTCCAACGAGGATGTCACTAGCATCGCTCTACACAGACTTTTCTCCATTGTCTACATTTTATCACAGCCGCCTGCTATGCTGACGGCGCTAATTAAATGACAGGTGCTACGGACGCTGGGCAATGGGCGTGGCGTCCATGTGACTGTGAACGATCTTGCCTGTTTAGGGTCCTTCCCCTGAGCCGAGGACAACAGCACTCCTGCGGCCTGCCTGCTCTTCGCCGCTCCTCATTGACTCCTGACGTGCGGGGCTCAGAACGCCCCTGTGCCCTCCTCTCAACATTCCCCTCGCAATGCAGCGTCGACTACAGGTGCAGACCTCCCAAGAGATGATGGCAAAAGCGAACCGACGACGAAGCCTCAAGACCCTCTTTCAGATCCCTATTTCTACACGATCATCGATATATCCATTCATATCGACAACCCATGCCGTGGGTCCAATACCAGCCGACATTATTCTCGAGATTATGGACTTCCTTACTCCTGTTGAGGTGCTCAATGTTAGCCTCACCGTGCGTATGTCTTACGTTGTGGCGTCTAGAGTTGCTGACTCTTTTGGCTGACATGCCCCAGTGTTCTGAGCTACGTACTCTACTGGTACCAACGCTTTATCATACAGTGGTCCTTAAATCGAGTCGTAAATGCCAAATGGCGCTCAAGATGCTAACTCGACGACCAGACATCTGCAGATATATCACCAAACTCGCCGTGCGGCCAAACTACTATCTCTCGTGGCCAAAACCAGACGAATTCCTCGACGAAGCATGGCTATCCGAGCAAATTGAGAGCATAGCGGGAGGCCTTGTGTTGCTGCATACGTTTGACTGGGATGGTCTGGAGCTTCCGAAGGACTCGTTATGGGAGAAACTTCGATTAGGGTATGTCAACTGTCATCGTAACGCTTTAGTCCTCTGTAATCCTTATGCCGTCACATACACGGTTGGGATGAGTGATCACGCTGGTTTTCCAGGCCACGTATTTCATTCATCCCAGCTAGTAGATGACTGGCGGCGTTCTGTCGCAGGTTTCGTGTCTTTACGCCTAGTACTAATCACTCTTCTGGCACAGATGCCCGCTTTTGAAACACATTTACACCAATGTCGGCAGTCTTCCCTTTACCCCAGACTGCCCAGTAAGTGACAATCACCTCTTTATCGCGCTCCGATGATCTGATCCTTCTCGGCAGTTGTTCGACTTCACGAATCTCACAACGATATCCCTTGTTGTCCGTCATGGCCTCGGGGGATCAGGTACGCTTTAAACCCCAGCCGCTGTCTCCGCCTCCCTTTAATCAATCATGACAGAACTGTTCCCACCACTCGAAGAGCTTCCTGAGCGGTTCTGGCAAATGATCATCAAGCACTGCCCGGACCTCGAAGAGTTGTCGATATGCAGCTTCTCCTCTTCCAGTCGCGTTTTCGATTTCGAACGTGTAACAGAGGGCTCATGGCCCAAACTTCACACGCTCACACTAGGCTCGTTTGGCTACCAGAGCGATTTCACCCTTGGACCGCCCAATGACGTCAGCCTAGGACAATTCCTGGACGCCCACACGTCTCTTGAGTATATCCGCTTTTTGTGGAATTTCAAACGGTGGATGTCGCCAGAGATAATTCCTATGCCAGCCTTGTCATCCAACGCGCTTCCCCAACTGCAGACGTTTATCGGCGTATACCAGCAGCTAGCAGAACTTCCAAACCCAGAGAGCATTGAGAAGTTAGACCTGACCTGCGAGCCCATCTATGAGGGTCGCGTCGAACCGCTCTGTGCTATACTTAAGAAGCTAACGAACCTCACGTCATTCGATATATGGACACATGTTTTCGATCCTAGCAGAGACCACAGCGAATTTTTTCATTCCATCCTTTCTTCATGTCCCAAATTAACAGACTTCCACTTCATGTGCACGACCTCCTTCACAGTAGTGCGTCTTCCTCGCTTCCTCTCGCCCATCACACTCTCAAAATCTCTCCAGAAGCCCATGAAACAGTTGATATCCCAACTGCGCCTCCTTCCAGATCTGAAACGCTTTTCCTTGACGAAAGGGCATCAGTATATCGACGAAGAGATGCTAGATACTGCATTGAGAGTGATCAAGCATAACCCTGGCCTCACGCAGATTAATATTCGCTGGGCGCGTGAACGGTGTCCAAACCACCTCAAACAGGATGGCACATATGATGTTATCGTGGATAAGGATGGTACCCCCGAAGCGCTGATGGTGGTAGAACGCGGGATACATTTGGTCGGACTTCCCTTTGAACGAAGATTCAAGTACAATCTAGCGCCGAAGAGCATTGTAGGTCGAGTCGCTCGGATACAAGAAACTATTGACCGGAGGAGTCGGAGAATGGTTTTAAGAGCATTCAATCGCTGACGGTTGCTCTCATCTATTAAAGGTTATTCCCTCGATGATCTCACTGCGTCCCTCGTTGATCAGAATTTTAACAGATTATTAAATGCTTAGTGCACTGCTGCACCTACTCCCCCATCCTCATCATTCAACTAACCTGCACCATATTAGCAAAGACGCTCCCTCACGTTTCTATCATTCTGGCCGCAGATATGCTGTTCTCTTGGACCTCTCTCTGACTAATCATGTTCTTCCGCAAATCACGACGCATGCTGTACTACCAGCCACGATCTGTACTACCCTTCATACTAGCGAATATATCTCGCTTCATTCTCGGTACGCCCCTTGTTTTCTTGTGTTTTTCTTGTTTCTATGTTGTATAGGTTGTGTCTTAGTGATGATTCAGCATGTACTATATCCTTGTAGATTATTAGGACTGATTCTTCTTGATTCGAATCTTCGCGATCGTAGAAGTATTTATTTTCTGAGGCTATATAGTAATTACTCTCAATTCGGGAAAAGGAGATTCCAATGCCGTTCCAGATAATGCTCAAATTATCTACGCTACCCACCACGGTAAGTTTGCATACCTGTCAATTTGTGTCATATGCGTAGGTAAGTCGACTTCTAAACCTGGCTCTTTCGATTTCCTCCCTTACACCTCATATTCCTGTACACCTAATTTCTGGTGGTATCGACACCACTAACCGAGTACGCAGTACACTTCTCTGTACTACATATCAGACTCAGACAGCGTGTGTATTCTACTTCTAAATACGCCCCAGTGCAAATGGAGCTTCGTAGGAGATTGGGCTAGAACATTTATGCTGCGGAATGAAGGGGGCGAAAGATTGTAGGACCCTGCCGTCTCCTAATTATATGCTATGGGATTGTGGTTTCCTAATAGCTGGTACAAGGTAGGAGTCCTGTGTGTTGGCATGGCAAAGGTCTCGAAACGATGGAAATTAGAGTCTAGACAGAAATGACTCAATTTCTGTTCGGCAGAGTTACTCGTGTTCAGATGTTCCCTCATGGTAAGAAAATAGCAAGGCATGCAAATCATGAAATTTACTTCCCTTTTCGCTGAGAAGATGATTAAATAAATCTCAGGAAGTTCAAGTAGACGCGGAACCGATAGCAAAGGAACCTGTCTACAGGCTAATATAGGAATGGTACGGAGTACTCCAGAGTAGCTAAGCTCGGATTAACTCATATGCTATAAATAAATCGCAACGCCAAGTGCTCAAAGAATCTAATGCCAAGGGTGAATTGTAAGTAGATAGATATATAGCATCGATATCGATGCTCATGTTCTAACCGGTATTCTTCTTTATTAGTTCTATTGCCGGCTACCAGCTGGAAAGGAGGGTGCTACCGGCATTCGAATCCTGTCGTTGAATAATTGGCTACTATCCCTCATCGCGGTCGTGTGAGACGGAAATACTGTATATGTAGATTACCGGATTATGGATTATGGAGTGACGTTGTGTCGG
>JASFDH010001924.1:0-12699 GCA_036937195.1 Nidularia pulvinata
CTTCTCAGATCCTATATATGCTGAAGCATTTGTCAAGATGCACGGCTTCGACATTCTTCTCGGTTAGTGATTCATAGGTATCCTTGTCAAACCATTTTAATGTCCCTGTCTAGACGTGCTCCTCGTCAATCAAACTTCCAATACTCTTCAGAATCTCTGCTTGGACTTCGCTACCCTGGGTGACCTGAAGATCGTCGAAAGACCATCTGTATTCACTATTGCCCCCCATGGATTCCAGAGTATTAAGGCGACAATCAAAGTTTCCTCAACAGAAACTGGAGTTATCTTCGGAAGCATTCTATGGGAGGGCCCTAACATGTCGGAAGCCTGTGTCATTCTGAACGACATCCACATTGACATCATGGATTACATTAAGCCTGCGTACTGTAACGAAGCCAAGGTATGTTGTTCGTCAGTAGTTTGCCCATAAGCATCCGTTAATTCGTATCTCCTGTAGTTCCGTAGCATGTGGACAGAGTTCGAGTGGGAGAATCGGGTTAACGTGAACAGCACGTTGTCGTAAGTTGAGATCTCACTCCTACTACCTGCAGGTTTGAAAACGATGTTATCCAGCGATCCTCGAGCATACCTCGCCCACGTCATGAAGGCGACAAACATGGCGTGCCTCACTCCTGAAGGTGCTACATCTGGAGACTGCGACTTTTTGTCGGCCAACCTCTATGCTCGCAGCCTTTTCGGTACGTAATCTTTTCAAGCTTTTGAATTTTACTTATGTTTGGTCTTTTGTTACAGGCGAAGACGCGTTAGCCAATCTTAGTGTCGAAAAAGCAGAGGCTGGAAACATCACTGGTCATGTTCGTATTCGGAGTAAGACTCAGGGCATTGCTCTTTCACTGGGTGACCGGATTACGATGGCGCAAAAGAATACGAATCCGCCACCTGTGTAGTACTGTTGTCTTTATTTTAGATATATATAATCCATTTGGACGGTTTTCTTTTGTATGATGCGGCGGATGAAATGAGAATTTCCTGACTGCCGCAGTCAGACAGGGGTGGATAATAGTAATACAAAGGATATCGACAGAAGGTAAAGTAAATTATGCAATCAGATCAACTCGTCATTGCGTTCACCCAGTCGGAATTCCCAGTGTCGTTCTCTGAAAAGGAAAAACAGAATAAAAGTAAGCGAACCCGGACACGCTCGAATTCCAAGTGCAATGCCACAATGTTAATAGTGGCTGGAGAGAAAAACACCCTGAAATCTAAGAGTCACTCACTATCTGGATGTATGTTGCCCGTTCTGCAGGTGGTAGCATGTTCAGCTGTTCCGGAGTCATCGATATCACACGCATTATGAGTGCCTAAAAGTCCACAGAACATAAATAGCAACTCCAAAATGTAATGAGTCCATGCTTGCCTTCTGGTCCTCCGGGATGGCAGCAAGTGCTTCGGGTAGCGCAGGCGTGCTTGTGTGCGAAGGAGCTTGTTGCTGAGGTGGTGTTGTCCCATACTGAGAATACCCAGGATAGGCTTGTGAAGGCTGGTTATATCCATATCCACGATCCGGCTGCTGTCCATATCCTGCCTGCCCGTATCCAGCAGCAGGTGGTTGTCCGTACCCTGGCTGCCCGTATCCTGGCTGCGCCGACGATTGCCCGTACGCAGTGCTCGACGGCTGTCCGTAAGACTGCTGCCCATACCCTGCGGGGGGCTGCTGCCCGTATCCGGCTGGAGGTCCTGACAGGTATGAAGGTTGGGGGGTGCTTCCGTTTGGATAGGGGTAGCCTGATGGCGGTGGCATGGGAGTGGAGGTGTTGGAAGGTGGCGTGGAGGTGCGGTATTGGGCGTGCATGTGTGAAGGGACGGCTGAGGTAGGTTGAGGGGCAGAGGGTGGAGGTAGTGCAGCCGCAGGAGTTTGTGCAGCCTGGGCTTGCGCAGTACCGAATTCCGCTAATGTTTTCTGCGCGGGAGGAGTCAGTATATAGCTAAAGCCTGAAAGCTTTAAACGCACCTGAAACACCTCTACATTTATGGCATTCATAGATACCATTAATGTTATGAGTGCATATGCTATGGCCGGCTGACTATTGAGAATTTGTTTCGCGGCTGCTGGTGTGGTTTTCTGGCATTAGTTAGAGGATTATGTATCTGATACCAATGCATTTGACATACTTTGAGTGTAAGTAGAAGTTCCAGAAGTTGCTCTGCAGCAAGATTTGGACTCGACATGGTGGAAGTTCAATGACGTGAAGGTGGACCGTGCGATTATGATGTTCTGGCTTGTTCGGCAAAAAGCGGGCCGCCTGGCTGCACTTAACCTTGCAAAATTCGAAAACAAAGATCCAATTATACAAAGATCCAATTAAATAGTAATATCTCTTAGGGCAATATCTACAGAAATCGATAGTTTTGATACACAATATGGTCAAATGAGTTTTACGGGGGGTGTGCGAGGTGTATGTGCGTAAGTGGTTAGTATAACTTATCCATAGCCAAGTAACTATGAGAACAATGGTCGTGATGCTTTAAATATGCAGCCTGGGGACAGAGCCAGGGAGGGTGTTAGAATACAGATTGCCAGGAGACTTTGTTAGAGAGAGAAAACTCATTAATGATAGTGGCCCAATTGTCTAATAAATGAATACTGGTAAATCATCACTTCGCCTTCGACGCTGTGGTCTTCTTCGTCACCTTCAAAGGTCGCACGGGTGCAGCAGGAGTAGCAGGAGGAGCTTTCTCACCCGACGCCGAAGAGAGACTGGTCTGAGAAGCGCTCGCCGAAGACACAGTGGCACTAGCAGCCACATTCGCCGCCGTCACACCGCGCCCACTAGTCCCCGAGCGCAATCGCGCCGACGTCCTTACGGCAACCGGAGGTGCATTGACAACTTCCCCTGCTGCTTTCCCCTGCTGCGCTCGTGCGGGTGGCGAAGCATGGCGCGTCACTCGTGGCCGGACAGGTCTCGCGGCAGGCACGACCCTCAGCTGGGGCACAACTACCTTCCGACGCTTCGTCTTCGGAGCCTTCTGCGAGTCGTTAAGGCCCTCCGCGTCCACATCGTCGTCGTCGCCGTGCAGCGCATCACTCGAGGTCGTCTCTTCCTCCGCCGTGCCCCCGCTCGTACCCGCGCTGGTGGTCCCAGCTTGGGTTGGCACTGCCGCTGCTGTGCGCGAAGTTCGCCGGCGCTTGAGGGGTGTTTTGCGTCGCCCAGAGGCTTTGGGTGTTGTCCGTAAGCCTGCGTTGTTCTCCTTGGCGGAGCTTTCGAACTGCTGCATACGGGCCTTGACGCCTACCGTCTGGGTTTGTGGAGATAAAGGTTTCCGCTCAGAGACAGAAGATGAGTCAGTCAGCGACGCCGATCCTGAAAGTGATGATTCAGAGGATGTGCGTGTGCGGAGAGAGGATGCACCGGTAGTCGTTAGCGTCGTGGATCGGCTCGCAGCTGACGAAGCGATCGATGACAGTCGTTCAACTGGCATTGGCGGAACAGGTGGAGGATGGGACCTAAATGACCCCAGCGGCGGCAGCGGCGTACGGAGTGTGATGTCAAAATCATCCTCCTCTTCGTCTTCATAGTCGTCCGACATACTGTCATCATTATCATGATCATGATCATCGACAGCCATCGGTGTGTCATCAAGGTGCATATGTGTGTGTGGAACCCCCAGAGTCATATTGTCGTCGCTCAAGTCACTAACGAGGCCCGGGTTCAGGGGCCTACGCGGTGGCAGGAGCGATTCGTGAAAATCCTGCTGGGGGGCATCCTCCATAATGGGTGGGTAGAGCGTGGGATCCAGAGAGGTTCCTGAGAAATTGGTGGTTCGTCTGAGGGAGCCCGTTGCCATGAGGCGGGAAGTGGCGATGATGGGGGTGGGCGGGTAGGCAGATGGGAATGGGGGGTATTTTCGCCACTCTTCGACTTCTTCTTGGACTATGGTGGCTTCTGGTTGAACAGACTCCTGTGAAGCTGCTGCAGTTGTGGCATGAGATGTTCTAGCATCGTCTTCCTCCGTGTACGAAGATCGAGGTGGATACCATATTCGATGCTGTTATTGAATATTCCAGTCAGATTTTACGCTGTTGAATAACATATAGTGCATCACCTCTTGACCCCTGCTGCTGCTAGCTTCGGGTATCTGACGAGAATGCGAGATATTTCGTGATGTTTCTGCAGAAGATTCCCGGGAGCTGGTGTCTAACTGTGGTCGCTTTGCACTCGTCTTCTTCGGGAACTGAAGTCCAATATTTTCAGGAAGCCCTGGACCTACAGCTGCCTGCACAGAAGAAATAGCGAGAGAAGCGACATTCTCGGATACTGCCACTGGCACTGCATTTTCAACTAGGTTCAACTGCTCAGAAAGGCCATCTGTGTCAGACTCTAGAACCTCTTCGCAGAATCCAAACGTCTTGTGCCATCGTTCCCACGCAAGAAGAAGAGGATACATAGCTAAAGCAAACAGGAAGTCACCAATCATTCGTAGGAGGTCCAAAGCAGAGTCGATAGCTGAGGTGTATGGTTTGAGCAACGGTCGGATGACATGCAAGTATAGAGGTTCGGCACCCTATTTTGATTGTTAGTACTTGAAGAAAGTAATATGATGTACTCGTACCCTTGCTCGTGTGAGTATCAGAAATAGGAGGGCCATTGACTTGAATTCGTCGTAAAATGGGATGAATAGGCTGATGATACCCTCAACGAAGCGTTCATATATGGTAAAGCAGCACTAGACTCAGACTAATTAGAGCTTCTTGAAGGAATCTAATAAAAACTCAGACTCACCCAGACGGTCCAGACAGCCAAGCAGCCTTTCATATCCCGCTTTCTCTGCGACAGCGCCCGTATGCTCGGCCTGGCAGTTCGCGACGACGGCAACGGTGGCTTGAGTGTCTTGTACGACTCGTATACGTTCAGGAAAAGCATAGCCACTCGAAGAATAGGGACGAATAGCGGCATGTTGGACGAACGTTTGTGTCCCGATGCTCAATAGTTTGCACCAGCAGTGGGAGAGTTCCAGAAGGCCTTTAATATGCCGCTCCTCAGCTCCCGCAGCCAAGAATCCTGAAACCGAATGCAAATGAGAGCCGGCAGTCTACCACGCGTTATAGAACCCTTAGTTGGGAGAATGGAGGCAGAACACGGCAGTGCCAATCACCAGAGCTGCAGACGGACAGCTGCACAGTGCACACTGGGTGCAGATGAGGAGAGTCAAGCGACTTAGTGACGTGACTACCTCGAGGAACGCGTTGTCCCTTATTTGGATCAGAAGATGTTTATGTAAATATCTCTGTTATTGCTCAACCTTGGATTTTGCTTGAACTTATTTGCAACTTCCACCCAACTGAATCCGCAGTGTAACTTCAGCTTGATTTCAATACATCCATTCTATTTGATAAGTAATTTCTTTTTCTGATCGCTGATATAAAGACGAAAATCTTTGGAAAGCCGGTAAGTAGCTGTGAGCGACTTAGGTTTCCGATTCGGACTCGGAAGCGACTCAGCACCTCGAAAAAGCTTGAAATTCAAGGTGTCAGGCTAGAGGAGAAAGCACTTAGGTCAAAGAGAAACGAAATCTCTCAGCGCGAGGCTGCTTCATGGAGCTTCTGGGTTGCTTGATATTTCATACTTTCAACGACCATATATATTGAATATGTCCCTCCAAGTCTTGAATTTGGGGCTTATCTCTCTGCTTTCATAATCTGTTCTGCACGAGCTTATAGCTGCTTCTTCTATCTGGGGCGCCATATTTTTTTATCATTATTCCCAGCTCCTGCCGTTCCATGTACTTATTGGAGCCACTATTGGTTAGTTAATCTTCTGCACCCTGCGCGGCCCAACATGTTTCGAGCTTTGACATCGACAAGCTCATCTCTCTCTAGAGCGTTTTGAATTTTCCGTTGTATAACTATGGCACTAGTTCAATATTCTGGTTCCTCGCTTCCTAAGCGCGCCCTTTGGCTTTGACATGATTGATACTTCAATACCCTTAACTCATGGAGGCCCAGTCTATCGCCGTTTAATTAAATCCATGAATTGTGCACCGATTGTGCTATAAAGTATGTATTTTGCGGTGTGACTTCTTCCGCCGTCCTTCAACTCAAGAAGTTTTCATAGTCGTTACGCTTTAATGGAGCCTGACTCTACTCGTTATTGGTCTCTGTTCCTGGACATCACCTAACTCGCTATTGGTTTTTGTAATTAGTAATCACCTTGAATGGTTAAAGTGAGATTATCGGAGTTGTGTTTAAACGATGTTATTTTGTGATTTCGCGTTGCAAGTCACTGAGAGAGTTGCATGGTTGTTAGGCGAATGTTGAAAATGAATCGATGCAGCAGATTTTAATGCGCCCTTTTTTGTGGCGTGGGGATCAGTAACTTTGAAGAATTAGATAAGAGCAGACTGAAATGCACACCTGATCTAAAGCTACAGACGCAGCACTCATATTTTTGGCCACCGCTCCTCTTCTCAGATAAGAACGGGCATTGAGGTTGGCCAAGACAACATTGCAATACATGGGTGACAGAACGAAATAGAATCCAACGTATAGATATGCACGCGGCAACGCGACCAGCTAGAAGTCGTATATGGGGAATAGGAGCTAATCAAACACAAGGTCATGAATGCATTGGCAGAACTTACCGTTGTTATTGTGATGATAGCTACTAACGCAGTCCAAAGACCGGTATTGATTGAAAATAAAAATAATCTGCGCATCATGGATGCAGTGCTAATTTTCTTCCAGTTAGCAGGGAGAACTAGGGTGCAAGAATATGATGTGCTACTTGCCATTTCAAATGGGGCCCATCATCCGAGATGCCATTTCGCCGTATCAAGAAGCATAGAGCAGAGGAAAGACATATATCCACAGTAGCGCCGACACAGAAATTAGCAAGTAAAAGTACCTGTTAAGTTTTGAAATATCAGAAGTGAATTTATAAATATGATTAATACTGCTTACATCGATTGTGGCTATATTCTGAGCCGGAACAGCATCAGGGAGGCTTAATTGAGAAGAGCGGTTAATTTTTAATATAAACTGTAGACATGAAGACGAACCTGTAAACCAAAAGGACTATAAAAATTAGTTAATTAAAACTTCTCTACTGTTAAAGTGATAGAATATTTTCACCGATTGCATCCGCTATAAATGAAAAAGTTGTTTGTTAATAAGTAATGAGTATGAAGTTTAACTTACCTAGTTGAAAGAATATGGGAGGGGCCTGGTTACTAGAGTGTGAATCATCTGAGATCAATAAAAGTGGGATATGAGCGTACGAAAGTAATCAAAAATATCCATCTTCTTCCACTGACTGCGATCATAATGTTATGGGATAGACATCATCTTGACCAGAGGATAGCACTTACATCTCCAGACTCTATAAGCAAAGAACGCTTGAGTTGGAACTGACACTAAAGCCTAAATTACATTTCAGTGAATGGCTAGATACATATGATAATGTTATGTGTACCGTGAAAAGGAATAGAAACTGGAATGCGACAAATATTAGTGTGTACATGGCGGAAAGATGAAGTATTCGGACCAAATATTTGCTATGCCGGATATAACTTATAAGCAACCATAGGAATCCTAAAGCAGATGGACATACTTTATAACATCGTTCATAACGGATACCTCTCCAGAGGCTATTGCCTTGTATACTTAAAAAATGGCCTCTATTAGAACGCATATATGAATCCTGTAGAGAGGGGTGGGGAATTATTACCTCCAACGACGAGAAGGCCCTGATGTATACTGTCCATTATCCTGTATAGAGTAGCAGATTAGAAAGTGCGTTCATATTCAAAAACATCCAAATTTCACCAAAGCCAAATTACCTAGTATAACGGGGAGCATTTCAGCATGGATCGGTTTGAGAAGAACCACGAATACTTACCAAAAATCGAAGGTATAGGGGATCCTCTTTTTTTCTTTAAATTTCAGTAAGAATAATGAATGGGTTTTCCAGTTAATGGTTTTCCGCTTAGCGGAACTTGCCTAAAAAAGAATAGAATTCTGCAGAAATCAGTCAGTAACAGACGTAGAAACTCAATCTAAGATTGATACGTACGTTTGCATGCACGACATACCTTCAGTTAAATAATGAGTCAGTCAGCAATATTGAGCAACGAGTGATTTTTCTTACCCCAGAGCACCATTGTAGCCAGAACAGATAATAATTCCGACCCAGTATATGATGCTAAATTGTTGGTAGGCGCACAGGACGGCATAGTCAAGTTTTTTGCTGCTGCGATAGATAAATCGAAGGAACGAAGTATTTATGCTTTTGTATTCCTCTACTGAGTTTTCTAGGCAGAAGCGCCTCCGCCGCAAGTACTATGATGCGTACTTTACTCTCCAGTGGATCTAGGTAACATCAATCAACAGCCCGAGCGCTAATCAACATGGGCAGATGATCAGCAAATAATAGGCACATGAGTAACCAACAAAACATACAAAGAACAAGGACCCGCAGGAGAGTCATTCTCCTTGAGACCTCTTCTCAGTAGCGTCGGAAAGAGGGTCATGGGTTGAGATTATAAACAAACGATATGAGGGCTGAGTCAATATAGAAGGCATTATAAATATTCCACTTATCTTCCATACAGTCCGATATGATGGCAATTCCAGAAAGATTTAACACGAGATCGTAGGAGAAGTCAGCAGCCTCAGTGGTCCTCCTCTGCGATAGCGCCTGCCCCCTCGGCTAGGCAGTCCGAGACGATGGCGGTGGTGGCTTGAGTATCTTGTACGACTCGCATATATTCAGGAAAAGCATAGCCCTCAAATAATATGGACAAACGGCGGCATGGTGAGCGAATACTTGTGCCCCCATGCTTAATAGTTTGCACATCAGCAGCGGGAGCGTTCTTGAAGGCCTTTGATGCCGTTGCTCAGCACGCTGGCAGCCTTGAGCCCTAAACCGAGTGCAAATGAGAGTCAAGAGCCTAACACGCGTTATTGAGCCCTTACTCTGAAGAATAGAGGTGAATACCAGCAGCGCCAATCACCAAGTTCAACGCTGGAGATGGATGGCTGAGTGCTGCAGATGAGGAGTGTCATGAACTAACGTGGCCGCCTCAAGAAACACGTTGTCCCTTGTTTGGTTCAGAGGGTGATTCAAAATGCAGCGTGGACTTCAAATTGCATCCAACCTCCATCAGTTATTAAATAGTGCAACTTTAGCATTGTTTCAACCCCTCCAATCTATGCAGTAAGTATTTTCCTGAGACTGGCTTATTCTGATTGATAACAAGAAGATCAAATCTGAAGCCAGTAGATGAGGTCAACTCTTTCCGATTCGGACTCGCAAACAAGAGAACTTGAAATTCAAGCAGTAAGTATTTACAGTAACATTGGGAGCATATCAAGAGAAAATAAAGCTCTCGGCGCGAGGTACTTTCAAGGAAGTTTAAGCTACTTTCAAGAACTATGCTTATCGAATTTTTCAGCTGTCAACGACTCATCCGTTAAAAATAGCGTTCATGATCAAGGACACCGCCCTTGATATGCATGACGTCCGCATATTACCATCTGACAAGCCAGCTGAGGCTTCCGGCCTTGCTCCGAGCATCGCAAGTGTGCTCGAGTGTCAACGTAGCTGTAGAGCATTTGATCTAGTGCCGATATGCCGATTCTGTGCTTTATAAAAGCAAAGCTATGAGGGCATTTCTCTTGTCGCCACTTTTCGACCGTCTATATATGTGATGTTACTGTCTGCTAGGTGATTTCGATTATTTTGACCTATGATAATGGAGCTCATTGAAATCTGTTTTTTTAATAAAGCTTGAGCCTTCTTGCGGCGCTTTCTTTTGCGTCAGCACTGACTCTGTCATTCCCTAGTCCTGCTTTGCGAGGGTCTCAAGCATCCATTTATTGGGAAAATACCCCTGCAACACCCCAAATATAGGATCTAATCTTGCAGAACAACACAACGCCATTCAACATTTGGGCAGTGCTTTCTCAGAATGTTAATTCGGTGCAAGGATCACTCCTATTCACCTTTCCGTCTTCGCTGCCGATTTTCAAAGAGTAATTTAATTTTCATGTTCAATCATGAATTCTACTGACAAGTTTATGTATATAGTCCGGGTGGGAGATATAACACCTATGTTTTGCATGCTGTGAATATCTCGTGAGTCTATTGCTTGATATTCTAAAGTAACTGGCAATAATGTGGTACTAGAAATCACGATCAGGTCTATGGAAGCAGTCCAAATTTTTCCATCTTTGACGGTAGCCAGCTGTGAATGGTGACATTCGTGGTGAATATGAGCGTCCTTGAGAGTGAATTCATCCAAGAATTGAATTCAGATGCTCATATCGTAGTTTACTGTCTAAGTTTCATAAGCCTTTTCAATTCTCATGTACCATTATGTTTTAAAGAACAGTTGGACGAACGAAGAATAAGATAAATGATCACTGCTAGGCAGATGTTCTCTCTCTAATCTGCCATGTGTATATTGAAGGGATTCTATATAAGTATTCAGCATATCCAATCCCGAAGTCAATCCAAGGCACTTCTCAGGTATGATACCCAGTCACATAATGGCGAAGCCACATTATTCGAGTCAAATAAGCGACCATAAATTTTGCAAATTTTGCTTCGAAAGTGAGGATCTTCATCGAGCGATATCTAAGCATCTGTTGATCTCGAGTCCGAGTCCAGGCGCCAAATGTAGATCCCAGGAATGAACTCTAGCTTAGCGTTCGGTTCATTTCTTTGTATCAGGGTAAAGGAAGTTTTGCTCAGATTCACGCCCTTAGATAAGGTTTTCTTCGGTAAAAGTAATGTTTGTCCGGATTTGTTATACCTCGAAAAATAATTACATTGCCTTCTTGGCTCAGTTGGTTAGAGCGCAGGTCTCATAGAAATGTGAGGTTCGAACATGTAGAACCAAAAATCCTGAGGTCGCAAGTTCGATCCTTGCAGAGGGCACTTTCTTTTGATAAGAAAGCGAAGGATTAATGTTTTTTTTTTTTTTTGTCGAGAATAAGGAGAAGGCAGAGGAGGAGGAGAAGGAAGACTGCGGCAATGTAAAATTTTGATTATGTATCATTATAAATTGACTTGAGGTCGCATATTGTTAGGTTAGATGAAAGCAATAAATTAGTGAAAAGGGGAAGAGGATATTTTTTCCCAGAAGGCAGGGGAGGAGGAGAGGGAGGAGGAGGAAGAAGAGGAAGAGGAAGAGGATGGCTGCAAATTATGTATCATTCTAAGTTGCACTGGAGCAAAAAATCAGGTCTAATTAAATACATATATTATTGAAAACGAAGAGGATATATCTTGTTGAGAAAGGTAGACAGGGAGGAGAAGGTGGAGGAGGAGGAGGTGGAGGAGGAAGACTAGCGGCATAAATTCTAATTATATCTCATTTTAAGTTGACTTCAAGTTGCAAATTATTAGCTGCAATAAAGTTGATATAGCGGTGAAAGGGACCAAAAAATCATATATTCAGCCCTCCCATGTTCATTCTAGGCCGCAGAGGCGTAGTTAAAATTCACAGAGACTTCGAAGTCGAGCGATGAGAGTCGAAATCGGAAGGTTGTGCATTATTTGGACTAGAGGCAGATTACATAACATCACCTACCTCAACTGCACTGCACGCGAGTCCGCAAGGCTGCACCCGTCCTCCATCCATCCCTTCAGCGGTCTTTCGGCGCCATGCCTAAAATCCGCACGACGAGGACCAAGAAGCCGCCTGAGGGCTATGAGGACATTGAGGAGGTGTGTATGCTCTTAGTCTGCTTGAAGAAGGCTAGCCACTGACTGTGCATGCGCGCTTAACTCCCAGATCCTCGAGGACTATGCAAAGAAGATGCGGGACGCGGAGAACGAGTCGCACGAGGGGAAGCGCAAGGCCGAATCTCTGTGGCCTATTATGCGTATCTCACACACGCGGTCGCGGTATATCTATGAACTGTACTATAAGCGGGAGGCTATCTCGCGCGAGTTGTACGACTGGCTGCTGAAGGAGGGGTATGCGGATGCTAAGTGGGTCGCTCATTCTTATTTCCTCGCCTTGTGGATTCTGACCTGCTAGACAGCTTGATTGCCAAGTGGAAGAAGACCGGGTACGAGAAACTATGCTGTCTGAGGTGTATACAGACAAGGGTATGTTTTTTTCTCCTTTTAGGTTTCTGCCTTGTGCTAACTTATGGTCGAAGGATATGAACTACCAAGGCTCGACGTGTATCTGCCGAGTTCCTAAGGCTCAAGTCCGAGCAGGGACAGTCGTGGAATGTGTGCATTGTGGTATTTAGCTTTTCTTTTCCGCCGCTCTTTTCCTGATCTGGCAACACTATATAGGATGCCGTGGATGCAGTTCCGACTCGTAGTGTGAAGTAAGTCATAGCTCTGGCTAAATATGCTCAATAACTGTGGGGCTTGTAGACCGCTTTTGTCTCCATGTTCAGGTACGAGATGGTCAGTTGCGGAGGCGAAGCTAGGCTTTACTATATTAGGCCTAGGGATATAACCGTTGTAGCTGGATTGTGACCCCGCCATACTTGGTAGCAGGATGAAATACACGCATACTTACATTGCACGCCATGCTAAGACTCTTGGACGGGCGTCATGTACGGCAGTGTTGAGTAAGACTGATACTCTGACTAGCCTGTGGGTGCAACGAACAATGAAGGGGTTGATAATCTTGCGGGCTTGATGGGATGATTGCCGCCAAGTTGCATAGCATCACGATCACCCCTGCTCCGATCACCATAACACATTTGTTTTG